>JAARMF010001405.1:0-27601 GCA_022844705.1 Toxascaris leonina
TGAAGCTAGGTGGATACTGAATTGAATGGCGTTATGTGCACCGCTCATATTAATTCATCTTCTTAAGGGGTTTTGTAGGATGATGCGAGGGGGCTGTGTGAGGGGTCACGGTGTAGTGGTGGGTTGTGTTAGGAGTTGTACTCAGAGGGTTGTGTAAAGGGTGGTAGTCAAAGTATGAGAACAATATTTCGCATATTTGTTATTTGTCAATAGCTTATGAAACTCGTTGAAGGGGATGGAGAAGCGGTCTGAGTAAAATGCGGAGTTGAAATCCGTGGTAAAAGGAGGGAAGGGTGTTCAAATTCTGCAATAGATTTGAAAGAGAGCCATATTATCAGATGAGGGTTCCGTCGATGACGTCACAACTTCAAAGTGCGGCTGAAAAGCGGTGTACACGGGTCACCGGAATTAGGCGCTTGTCGCATAGCATTGTAGCTACTTTTGGAACCTTTTCAGAATATTTTGTGAACTTGCGGGAACCATTGATGGGGGAGGGGATAGGAAATAAGGGGGAGGGAAAGAAAGCTACGCAGGGTTTCTACAGACTTCTGTGAAAGTCAAGGCCGAATATTTGTTCTCTCTCCTCCTCTCTTCAGAACCTCGCTTTTCTCTTATATTTATTCATACATTCATTGCAGCTATAATCTTCGTTGCATTCTCCTTCGAGCAGAGATGTTACTGATGGGAGTGGGTAATACTTAAACGAGTTATTAGCATTAGCTGTAGCCAAAGTGAATCCTCGAAACTACACTGTCGTTCTCTGCAATCTCTCGATTGTTGTATATGACTGAGTTAATTATTGCTGAAACGTTTGCACCATACTTCCTATTCGTTGTTTTGCTTAGAAATCAACGAATAAATCGAAGCAGTGTTTAATTACATAAATTTGTAAAAGTATTATTGCAGTAATCGGAGTGAGAATGTTAGGTTCTCCGCATAGTTCAATACGGTCGCCCCCGAAGGTGTCTCCTGAGGTGATACGGGCTACACTCGAGAGGGAAGCTGAAATGACGAGGTCTGTGCTTGCTAATGAACAATTTTTCTTTGTTGTGCACCATTTGACGTCGTCACGGATTTGAATTTTAAAGTGCAGATATTCTTTTCAAGTCATTATTCACTGTGAACGAAATGTGACAACGTGGAACATCACTTCTGTTGCTGTGCTGAATTATGTGGAACGTTCAGCTATGAAACGATGCGAAACGGTAACTTTCTGAAGCTCGATCCGGGTGAGCGGAAACAGTTAAGCGGTCCGCAGTGCAATATTTCCGTTTATTATAAAGTCGTCAGTCTGCTTTAAACGTCATAAACACATTCATTGCGTGGAAAAAGGTTGGGGCTTGGGGGGGGGGGGGGGGNTAAAAGGAGAGAGGGAGTGGCGAAGGGAAAGTAAGGATCGTGAAGCAAGTGACATTTCACAACAACATGAGCACTAATACAGACGTATGGAGGCGAGATCGTTCGTGTGTGAAATGTGTTTCAAAATTGTCCCACAGTGTTCTTTTGATTCTTGTTTGCGACGCAAGTGCTCTTAGTTTTCAGAAGAATATCGATTAATTAGGTNNNTACGTGATGCGCTCTCATCATTGCAATAATTTATACTTTGCAATTTCTAGGAGCACTTAATAATAAGTGGAGAGCCAAATAGATGAGCTAATAGAGTGTGTGCTTTTGCATCATCGCCAATCACTCTGACCACAATAAGCGACTGTCAATAAATAATACGGCTTTCGCACAATAGCACAACCCAAATGTTTCAAAGAATCCTCTGCAAACGTCCTTTCTTATTCGATTTTGCAGAATGTATTATGGTGCGATCATGTTCACACTGCATGTGTCTTCATCCGATAAATTCGTCTTTAGAGCAATTGAAGGTGTCAAGTTTGGGTGGATATTACACTGACCATAGCTTATCACCCCAACTACTTCCTATTGAGTTGATCCATCCCTCGTAAATTAGTGCTAGTGCTTGCTTAACGCGAAACTTATGCGCATTATCGTTCATGTTATGTTTTTGTTTGCAATTTATGAAGATGGTTGCTCTTATGAGCGCAGCTGTAGAGACTCATACGTCGAGCATGCTTCTCCATCGGACTATCCCAACTTGTAAAGCGCTGTCCGGCTGCAAGTTGATTGATCTACCGAATGCACACAAACCTTCGATCATAGTTGGATGGACTTCCTTAAGGGCAGATGGAACAACCTCAAAAATTGTAATGTGAGGTTATCCTTCAATGTGACCCCAAGTTTGTTTTCGCAATCTGTAAGCTTTGCACCAGATTCATCACCAACACGATAAAATCGGCGCTCGATGGGTGGCAGCCTTGTGAGCAGGCAAGCTTCCGTGAAGGTTTCAGCATGTGGGATCACATTTTAGCGCTCACCCATATCTTGGAGTGTAGCCGTTAGTACGTTCACGCGTCATAGCTTTCGCTGATTTTGAGAGTCTTTGACAGCGCAGAGATGAACACAGTGAGCACTCTCTGAGCAAGACGTAGACTCCGGCTACATCGAGCGTAAGCGGAGGATGCACGACAGAAATCACCTTGTTCGATGACCCAATCTAAATTCTGTTGAATGAAGGTATTAAGCAAAGAGACATAGTATCACCCACATTGTTTTCTGCATGCTTACAGTCAGTGATGCGTATGTTCAACTGGAGTGGTGGCATTTTAATTGACGGTGAACGACTCGGTCATCGGCGGTTTGCCGACGATGTAGTACTGTTCGTCAACGATACCAGATCATTACATAAGGTGCTGCGGGAACTGTACAAGAAAGGAGGGAAGGTTCGGCTGGAGATAAAGTGAGCAATAACGAAATGCATGAGATAAGAATTCATGCTGGAGACCGTGGAACACTACGTATATTTCAGACAGGAGGTCCACATGCGTCGCAGCTTCAACGGTGAGGAGACAGTGAGAAGGGAGGTGAGTTGGACTGAGTTCAACGGCATGAAGGTCCTCAGATCTAGCTTCTCCATGAAGACCAGAGCTCACCTGTTCAGCTCAACGCTCCTGCAAGCAGTGACCATGCTTCGCGTACTGCGGGCCGATAAAATAACAAACAAAGACTTACGGGGCTGCAGCCAAGTTCAGGATGTGGCCATTGCGACGGAGGTCAACAAACTATCCGGGGCTGGATATGTTGCAAGAATGAAGGATAACAGCTGGAACGCAAAAGTTCGTAGTTGGCTACTCCTTGACCAGATAAGACCGAGAGGAAGGTCATCGTGCAGATGGAACGACTGTATCAGAAAACAAATGGGACGATTTTCGATTCTTGAAGGGAGCAGCAGAAAAGAATCGAAGAAAAAATTCAGCCAGTCATCGCGTGCAAACTACAGTAACAATTACAAAGCAGATACAGATAGGGCGAAACCTGAGTATATACTAAGTGACCCCTGATTTAAGCTGCCCGACAAACCGACAGACACATATTTGTGCACAAAGACCGCCCGCCACCGTACACCTTGCGGAAGTTTATAATAGGTGTAAGGACGAACTTCTATTGGGATGTCTCGTAAATTACAAAGGCAGGAAGTTGATGTGTCCATTGTAATTTACTGAGTCCTAATGTTCCTCGGTTTCAGATATCGTAATTACTTGCGGGCTGCGGGAATATGGACTGTAGTGACGTCGTTGTTGTTTATGGAGGTACTTTTTGATCAGTTCACTCTTGTTTGCGCATTTCTTTTGTTGCCATGTCGCAGTTCGCATATGATCGTTAGAAAGATTCAAAGGCCATCAAAATCTTTATTTCCTTCTGAGGTGCCTTGACTTCTTTATTGAAGTATTCTGACAGGTGACGATGCTTTGGATTCCTGATAGCTGAAGAGACGCTTGTGAAGAAAACTTGAAACAAGCTTGGAAACATCTCTCCTATAGGTTGACCCAACACTACTATTCCCCTCCTTCCCTCTTGTGTTGTGCACGTGGTTTGCGTATGTTCATGCGAACGTTGCAACAACGAAATGAGGCCTAGTTCAGATCGCCAAATTTGAGGCGGGGTAATTCGAATATTACCTTCTCACTTCTTTGTGTCTCCTTTCCTTATGGAGGAAAGGGATGAGTGGCGGGAGGATGGAAGAGGGAGGGATGTGGAAACACGAATCGCCGTTGTAGTTTTGTTCGTGAGCTAACTCTATTGTCAGGGCATCAAGTCCTTACTATCCGTCGAGACTTTCCCTTCTTCCCGATATTTATGTGGGAAATGGAGGTCCAGTGAATAAATCGAAGGAAAGCAGCAATCACTTCGCTTCAGTGCATTGTTTAGCTTGGTATCAAGTGAAATAAAATAAGGATGAGTGAAGTTGCTTCAAGATTTTTCGTGTGAATGAATGAGTAGTTCCCATTTCACCTTAGGGTATTAATGGTCTTTACTGCAAATGCAAGAGGTGCTGTGTGCACTATCCATGAAATGGAGTTATCGCAGCCTCTATTATTTGGTGAGCTGTTATCTCATAGAAAAAGGAGCTATAGAAGCAACTTTACTGAGCGAGCAAGCAGTTACTGAAATGAATCTGCTGTCAGTGGGGTCACATCTGCCCTTACATATGTCCGTTCGTCCGCCCATCAGCCTGGCTGTATGCGCGATTGTTTAAAGTTCGACAACTGAAGAGAGAGTTAAGAAATTTGACGGAAACAGTTTACACCTTGATGGACTGTCTCACACCATTTTAATATTGATCCATCAACGCTGAAATGATTTATGGACACAAAGGAAATTGCTGACATATCGCAGCGATCTTGTTGCAGCAAAAGATTCTTATATTTGGAGTTGGTCGTGTTAACTTAAGCCTAAATGCGTTTTTTGTGCACTCCTTATTTTTT
Organism: Toxascaris leonina; assembly: GCA_022844705.1. Lineage (NCBI taxonomy): Eukaryota > Metazoa > Nematoda > Chromadorea > Rhabditida > Ascarididae > Toxascaris > Toxascaris leonina. Next base: position 4,833 of record JAARMF010001405.1, read on the forward strand.
CGGTACCTCATTAAATTGGACGAACAGGTGGATGAAATGCAAAATTTTGGTTCATGATAAAGCTCCCGACGCGCTTCCCCACTTTTTTTTTTTCAAAGAGAGGAGTTATTGAAGTTAAAAATAGGGTCATAATTGTGAGAACTTCGAGGATGAGGTATTTAGATTTCTCCAAAAGTTCGATAAAATTAACCACAGTATTAGGGAAAAGGGTTGACTGGTGCTGTCATTGCTTTAGAAGACATCAAAAAGCTTGACTGAATTGGCTGTGCAACCGTCTCTTGATTGGCGAACTTTGCAAAACACCTGTTTTCTTTCTTTCATATGTTCATCGTTTTATCAAGTTGTTTCATGTTCTTATTAAGATTATTGAGGTATGTCGCGTTTATAAAATCAAGAAAGGCATATGGAAGTATCTGATTTTCTGTTGTGCATGTATTTACATATGGACATGTGCGTATTGTACAGATATTATATAACTGGTGCACGAATGTGCTAGAAGATGTAACTTGATGCGACATAGTGTTTAGAGAGCANCACAGATATTATATAACTGGTGCACCAATGTGCTAGAAGATGTAACTTGTGATGCGACATAGTGTTTAGAGAGCACGATGGGTAACTCCAAGTTCATTTGTTACCTTTTTTATCGCCCAATTTTATTTTCAGGTGGCACTTTTACGAGGTTTTATGCTCAACTTCCTTTTGTGTGCTTTATTCGAATTCTGGGTTGATTATATGGCTGCTACATCGCTTGAACTGCCAATGCTCGTGATCTCTGCGTTTAACGCTATATATTGCATCTCTGTGGCAATCAAGAGCAATCTCATTGCTCCTCATACCGCTTATGGGAAATTATCGGAAGAGCAGATGCGCTTGCTAGGAGTTAGTGATAAAGGTCATAAGTGTTCTCATAATCTTTTCGTTCATTGTTACTCCAATTCTTTGACATTCGTTGACGTGCATTTAGAGGAGAGGGCCGTGCATATAAATTTGCTTTCCGGGTGCGGAGAGTTTTAGATTGATAATTTTCATATGAAAAGCGAAAATAAATAAATGGGGAGCCAAAAGTTTAGTTTGTTTTGCGACTAGTCTGTTGAGTTTCATAAAAGGAATCATTTTTTATCCTTTCGATGCCTATCAGTGGAACTGAGTGTTACAAAAGTCATTTAATATATTTTCTTCAGAATTTATTTATACCAAAGTTTTTCTGATGGTATTTTTCAAGAGAAGCAGTCTCTCTTTTAAAGTGTTTTCGATGCATTATCCGGTTTTCTAGCAAAATTCATACTGTGAGCGCTGAAGGCAGTATTGCCCAATGGAAGTACAATGAATTGCCTGAAGGTAGGGGAGTAAAAAAATAATATATAAAATTGTATAAAAAGATTGTCATGAAGTGATCGGTGAACTTGTCGAGAAAAATGAGATTATGTTTGAGGAGTTGTTATGAGATGAGTGAGAACATGAATCTTGTACACATGAGTTGAAAGTGATGAACTTGGGGATGCATCACTGTACACAATGACGGATGCAAAGACCACAGAGTGTTGATTATCGAATGCACAATAGGATGTTGTTGGTGAAGTTGGTTGTGAATGTCGAAAGAAAGATTTAAAAAACTTTGATTGCAAATAAAAACATTCGAGAGAATACGTTCATGAACAGATCCACTCAGCTAAAGTTGTTGAGGAATTTATGAAAGCTGAAACAACAAAAGGCATTTCGAACGGTTATGAATCGATGCAAATTTTGTGTTATTTCTCTTATTTCTCATCAGATGTAGAGTATAGTTAGCTGACTTTTATTATCTTTGTTGCTTTATAAATTTAATCTTCTGACGTAACATTGTGCAGTTAAATGGGCCATTAAAATAATGTCCTTGAACGTTATGCAGAAGTAGTTATTTGATACAGAGGCTTCTTTAAGTGAATTGTTAGCCACAGTGCAGCACATTTGGGTGATGGGTTGGTGAAAAGAACAGAAGTTGTTTGTTCTATTATATTTGAATTTCAGAGTATCAGACTCCACCACAGACACCTGGGTCGTTGAACAAGAGACCGCTCTCTCGAACGTCTCCATCCGACGATCGTAAATTCTGTTTTGAATGGCTTTCTGCACTGCATTTTGATTCTTCATTATCACATCGATCATCTCCGTGGTCCAAGGAAGGCGCGACTGCTCAACATTATTCAAGGTAACCATTTAGTAGACTTCATCAACTAAAGAATGTAGATAAGTTTTATGGAGTGAAATTCAGCGTAGTTATAGGGTCATTGCATGAAACAAGTGAATCTGTGGGAAACTTCTGGAGATGCGTAAAGTATTTCCAAGAAGAAGGGGAGAGCGGAACTCTGCTTGTTCGAAAAAAAGAACGGAAGCTGTTTAAAGGTTCAGTTGCAACTCATTCGTTTGTAAATTCTGTGCTTTGTCGAAGTGGAGCTAGGAATTCATTCGCAGCTGCAAACATAAGAGGGTAGCCACATTTCTCAATTTCAATCCATTAGAAAAGTAGTCTTGGTTAATCTAACAGACAATGATGGCCTTTCGCGCATATGATTTCCTTAGTAGCAGCCAGAAAACGATGAAACGCAAATCAACTGATGGTAAGAAAGGGTGATGAGACGAGCGTTCATTCTATATGGTTTAAAAAATCGTTTCCAGTATGGCAGCATGAATGGCAGTGGTGGTCTTAGGTATTTTTCTGGTGGAGGAAGGATGGCTATCAGGTGGCCACGATTTGAACCTTAGCAAGGAAAACTATTGACAGTTTTGAGCGTTGCAGCACAAACCGTGCTCTTCTTGTAACTAATTCCATATTTGTAGATATTGATCGGTTTTATATGATCAAATGCAAAAGGATGGCGCAAGTTTTATATGACAACTGCATTGACGCTGTTTAATTTCGCCTTTCTTGTGGTGAACTCTCAGGGAGGAGAATTCCCAAATACTTTGTGTCTCGGCGTTAGTGGGGGAGGGGATTTATCCTGATTGCAGGTAAATCACTAACTCCCGGAAGCTTACGGCAGTAAATTTGAAAACGTGTGAATTTTCGCTGCCTCCTCTTTGCTGTTTAAGTGCCACCGTCTCGCAAATATCCTAGATGCGCAAACATTTGTCTAATTTTTTATCCTTTGAGTTGCTAGCGTGGTTTCCTTTTGAGATGATCTGTTGATACATCATACTGCATGATGCGATGCACAACCTTTATCAGTGACATATGTGACTGTGATTACTGGTCGAGTGCTCTCAAGAAGTGAATGTTGATGTCGTTTTCAGTAGCGCCTCATTGGCCGATCACTCGTCGATGTGTGGAAGTGGGTCGGTGCTGAACATTACGGCATACAGCGACCATGCATTATCAGCGAGTGCGGAACGAGTGAGCCGAAGTTCATCGTACAGCAAACCGGCATCATCTATTCAAACGAGCAAACAGTTGGAGAAACTACTTGCAAAGAGGTAGAAATACTTCTGCAATTTGGATTTGTTGCTGATTGTATTTGAGTAGCGCAACGAAGAGAGGACGAGAAGTAAGGGATCAGTGTTGCTCAGATAGTGTGTTTGGTGACTCCGATCCGGAGTTTGAGATCAGGAAACTTGAGTAAATTTCAATTTTAGTTCGCTTCTGGACGTTTCATCGATGAGCGGTCCGGCGGCACTTGGTAACAATTCATTCACCGCTTTGTCACCTCGTAACGCGTCGTTTGGATCGTTTTATGGAAGCAAACGTACAGACCCGATGATGGGCTATAAGTTGTTTGGTAGTGAGAGTTCAGTATATGACTTGGGCACTGCTCTGAATAGCGATGACAACCGCAAAGGCACCTTTGACGAGAATGGTGTCGTGTCGCTTATCACCGGTTCGTTGTTTTTGATTTACTCGCTTGAGCTTCTTTCTAGGGCAGAAAGTCGGCCGACGAAGTGCGCGAAACATGAACTGTGGATGTTTATATAGGAATAAATGGGCTGCGGGTTATTTTGGCCCCCGTGAGGATGTTATGCATATATTTCCCACACTAGCAAATGAAGAGTGACTTAGCTTTTCCTCGGACCAGTCTTTTCATAAGTGGGAGACAAAGCAAATCTCCAAAAATTTTTCGTGTGAGTTAGCCATATTTGATAACTTCCTGTAAGAATCCCAAGAGAGGTTTATTTTTGTACGACGCATGAATAGCTTATCGGCATTTGAGGTTTTTTGTTCGATGTCACCCATGTCATTTCACAAGCCATAAATTTAGATCACGACCAGTTGTAGCTGGACGGGAAAAGTAGACGAGCTCATATGTTAATGCAAAGCAAGCTTTATCGGAAATGTGGCTACCTGTAACAAATATGGCCAACTTCATCATAGGCATAGCATTGAAGAAGGGAACAGAGGGACGAAGAGAGTGGCGTGTGATGGCTCAGTCTATCGTTTATTTCGCTTAAATGAGATAGTCGGAGATGTGAACTGGAAGCATCACTGGAATGGTGTTCGAACTAAAAGTTTCTAGGTAATCGAATAACGATGACGCCATCACGTGTGTCATTATCGCCAATCCCTCTCAATCTAACAAACGTCAGCACAACGCAGCTGACAGGCGGTGAGCCTCTATTAGAGAGCAAATCGGCAAACAGTGCATCTGGTGTCCCCTCTCATATCAGCCCGGATGATAGTATTTCCTTCCGAGTCGCCGTGAACGCACGTGCTAAGCAGTCATCAAGGAGGTCGACAAGTAAGTTCCACGCAATTGTTGTGCTGTGTGATTCTTATGGCAGATATAATTGGTCCCGTCCATAGAACTTACTGGTGCAAGGCAAGCTGGTTTTTAAAATTGCTGAAGGAACCTTGTTCTCGTGATCGCGCACTGCGAGAGAAACCTACTGTTTGCTAATGGGCTTGAATGTTGATGAGATCGCAGAGGTATTCTTGCTGCTGTTTGGCGACTCCTGATGCAACCTACTCCCTCCTGCTTTCGGTCTTTCTTGACAGCGAACAGATGATCTTATGATGCGAGGTTGAAAGAAACTAGCTGGTCGAAACTGAGTCACCCAACTCGCAAAATCTTAGAATGCATAATGTTTTGGACTGGCAAGTGGCATTTATTGACTGTGATCGAGTGTAATAGGATGCAGAGTAAGTATTGATGAACTTCTTTGCTTCTTTAAGGATCGCCTTCTCCGCTGACTCGTCGCTCGGAGAGTTGGGAGCGTCGTCGTATGCGAAGTATCTCTCCAAGGTCACAATTCGGTGATTTGAATGCTTCCTTCAGTGGTGTTGCCGCAGGATCTTCAGAGCAGCAGTCACCGTCGAGCGGTTCACCGATTGGGAAGCAATATGGCCTCACATCATCTGAAATTCTCAATCAGTCTGTTCATAACATAATTTTTGCTGTCATCTTGTTGCATTTTTTCTATGATCATGTCGAATTTGTTTCATCTAGCTTTGCTGGTAAGTAGTGTTCTTTTGCGAGGGGGAAGAGGAAGAGGAAGAGGATGGCCACAGTTTTACTAGTCACGAAATTGGCGAGGTAAAGTTATGTAAGAAAGCTGTAACATTGCCACTGTTTGGAATCCGAGCAAAACTCTATCTCAATCGCAGCTCAGGCCGAGCCACGATGAATAGTATAAGTTGTGGACGGGTGCTTCCTTCCTTGTTTTCAGTTCGTCCTTTAATTTGTCTTTCCTTTCTTGTCCTTTCTTGAGACAAATGTTTCCATCAGGCAATGCGTGATGGAAACACTTGGCTCTCAAGCAGAGGCCTTTGGACATTTTTCAGACTGCAAAAGATGAAAGTTACAGAGGGTCGTTGAACTATATAGATAAAAAATGAGGCGTGTAATGTCGACGTGGAATCTAAAATGCCTTTTTCAGTTGTTTCGTTGTTCGTTTATCCTTTTTTTGTGAGCAGCCATTGTTTTCAATTGTTTTAGATACAAGCTAGATGCGGAACGATTCGCGCATGGGGAGCGTTATCTGCGTTCGTGGATATGTCAAACGATTATAAGACCGCTGGTGGCAGGCATTGATAAAATGAACGAAATTCTTGCTGAAGTGAGTGATTTGATGACATCTCCGAAAATCCATAGAAATGCAGATAGATAAAGCAGTTGGTGGAGAAGGAGAGCGAGCTTCATTTCTTCTTCTTCTTTCGAAACAGTGTGATTCGTATACACATTTGCTTGGCGGCTGATTCGTAGACGCATTGTTGCGAAGAAGAATCTTGTGTTGTTATCCCATCCTTTTGATTCCAATCTCACTTTCCATTTTTTGGTACGTTCTACACCCGCTATACTTCATTTACTTCGTGCTGGTACGACCGATTAAGGCTCAGATCATGTTTCTGTTTTCGATCTTTGACGTATTGTTGTCTTTCTAGGTGCATTTTATCTGCGTTCTGAAACCTGTCCTTTCTTATTTGTTAGTCGTCTGCACGTGAAAATGGGCGGTGGCTGTCTAGTTGGTCATAAGATATGGCAGAACGTTTCCGAGATTTCGAAGGACGTGGAGTATGAACAATCTGCCTTAGTGACCTCGGCCGATCGAAAGTTGAATCCATTTCGCTTTTGATGAAGAAAATAATGATCTTGTTCTAGAGGTTGTTTCGGTGACTTTTTGATTCTTATCAGTGGATGATTGCAGTATTCTGACGGCTTTTGTTTGTTCTACTCATCAATAATTTTACGCTTCCTGTCCTGTTGATTATATCAAGAAGAATCTATGCTGCTGATAATACAGTGTTAGTGTTGTACTTTTGGAGCCAAAATAGCTGATATAGTATTGTACCAAATCCGCAATCGCAACTACAGTGGAGTGGGTATTTGAAAAATTGATAGAAGTAAGGCTTTTACAACATTTTTGAGAGAGGAGTATAAGTTTTGTATTGTACTGAAAATCTGGGTAAGACGGCACCACTGGTCATGGTCACGCTTTTGCGAAATATGCGCATCTCTATTTTGATAAGTGTTGTTGCCATCAAAGCCCCTATCGCTTACGATGCACGTATTGAGATTTTGCTAGTGAAACGTTCCCTTTCCTATTATGCAAACGATCTTGAGGTCAGTTTTGATAAGTATGGAAATTCAGGAGTATCCTCATCTTCATCTAAAGATTGGTCGTTCGTCAGTGGAGGCTCTCCAAGTGGCACTTTCATCAAAGGGCGACCTGTTGTGTACTATGCTACCCTACCTCATACCTTACCTAAAGGTGCATGAGAAACAAGCGTACATTGTTAAAAGGGCCAACGAATTGAGTGTCGATGTGTGCATGAAGGAGTTCAATTGGCAAGGTGGTGGCAGCGAATCGCTCGATAAAGGGAACGAAAGTAATTTTTTTATGTAGTTTTCTTTATTCAATGTTTATGCCTCTCAGAGCTGAAATGAGCTAGGTTGTTGATTCACGTTGCATAGTTCAAAAATTATGCGTAAATGTGACGAGGTTATGAAATCTCATCGTTTTGCCTTATTTATTCTTTTATTGAGTACATCTCATTTTTTTTTTTTCAGCAGCGTTTCCCCACTTCTCTTCGCGAATAACGCACATTTTGTTCTAAGCATCTGCTTGCTTAATTCTTTCTTTCTAGGTTAATGGATAAGTTCATTTTCAGACTCTCGTTCATATTCTCCTCCGAGCACTCCATGGGGTGAGCATCTCCTTACGGACGCTCAACTAGTGTGGTCATGGTTCTGTGCGTACTTCGATTCAAGGTCTTATTCATACTCATTTTTTCACTTCTATCTCTAATTTACCATCCGTGAGGACATTTTTGTTTGTTGTTTATTATAGCTTAAGTAACTATGTCCTCTTTGTAAGCTCCGTTTTGTTTTTATATATTATCTTCAGATTCATTTATTACAATGTTTTGCGCATATATTGCATGTAAATTTGTCTTTTGTAGTTTACACATGGAAGCTGTCTAACAGGAGGGCGTCTATAAGCCTTGTGAGCCATATACGTCCCCCTTAGGAGGGAACTTGTTCACCTGGTGGAGGAAGTTTTGCATTAGTTGTATTGTGCACAGCCACCAGACAAGTAAGAGGTTTCTATGATGAGCATCCAGATTCGTTCCGGATGCATGGCATTCTGTGCTTCTCTAGTGATTTGTTTGGAGAATCTAAGGGAAGGATGACTCGCGATCTAAAACGCTTCCAACTCGCTGCTTCAAGTAGGCCTCAGTTATTCCCATACGATAAGTTTTGCTTAGGCAAGGTAGATTCTGGATGTACTGTACGAGTAGCACCTTTGATAGCTTTTTGTGATTTGCTGTTTTGTTCAAAGTTCCGTAATCGGTGTTTCTCAGTTATTGACGTAGTAAACCCATCACATTTATAACGCTTCTAGCGTTGAAACGACTGCGTGATGCGATTTAGGTGAAGAAAACGAACAAAGTTTTGGTCAACATTACGAGCGGAATTAACATTGATTTTCTTGTCTTTATTCTTATTTTTAGACACAAACTTCTTTGGTAAATACCTCTAACGAATTATTGCTGAGGTTCATTGGCTGCAATTTTTAGAATGGAAACAAATCCTATGGCTGCGGACATAAATGCGCCATTCACATCGGTGTTTTTCCTGAAGAAACCCAATAAACCATCTACAGTACAATGTTATAATGAGGCATTTTATATACATCAGGTGAGCATATATGTTACTTTTTTCGTTTATTTTATTAGTCGAGTGAATAAATGATTCAGTGAGAGGTATGATGATGAGAGGATGAGCGAACGTTCAAATGAGATCTTTTCCGTCGCCGAATGACTGACAAAAGTAATGCAACAAAACCGCTATTTGGTCTCAGTTAACCAGTGTCTGGAATGCGGCCCTTATCTGCGTAGTTCGCTGCGATAATATAGCGGTGATCAAAAGTGGTGGTCGCTTTTCTATGCTCCTTCGGTATTTAGTGAACCATTGCTAACCAAAGTTAAGTGCTTCTTTTAGAAGAAATCTACGGATGACTTGCATCGTTTTCTTTTTTGTTTATTAGAGATTGCAACACTTTGGAGAGAGTGAATTCGTATGCATATATAACATGGTGGTTTGGACAGAGATGGATGCTGTGTTGAGCAGATGAATGTTGAACATCTGCTGAATAATCAAATGACAGTGGTCATTATTCTGCAGAATATTTAACATCTTATTGGACAGTATTGCCTTCCCACGTCTAATCGAACCCATTTTCCTTTGCGTCGTTAAATTGAACCCGTTTCCCAAAATAAACCTAAAACGTGATTCGTATATATATTTCTTAAATTCTTAGGAAGGCAGCAATCGTGTTAATGATAAAATTTGAATTTCTGGCATATTTGTATCTCTCGAAGTTTTTTACGAGATGATATCGTCGTGCTGTTACATAATGCTGAGGGCGATATATGAATGAGAAGTGTGTGCATCCGCTTTGCTAAGAGGTGCGTCGTGCTTACTGATTGCTTTTATCGTTTCTAGCTAATACTTGGATGACTAACAAAAATGATGCGAACTTCAATGATATTTTTTAGACCAATATCCACCCGCCACACTTCGAGTTGGTAGTGGAGGGTGGTCGCGAGCGGTTCGAGGTAGGGCGGGGACCGAGGAACATTTGGCGCACTATATTGCTGTTCATACAGCATGCACGTCTCTTCAACAATAACAAATTGGGCAGTCTATGCATTGACGAGAGTGGTGTCAATATCGCATGCGTTGTCTCCGAATGCTAGGTGGGAACTCTTCTATTTTTAGACTTTCTTCATTTGGGATAGTGGTGTAGTGTACGCCCCATAAAGTGAAAATCTGTTGATGTGGTATGAAGAAGCACTGTAAAGAAACAGCGAGTTTGGAGGGGGGGAAGAGAAAAAAACGGAGTGTTTTTATGGGAAATAAAAGAAAGCAGTTGATACGCAGTTATTGAAAACTTTCCAGTACAGCAAAGCAGTAGTATGGAAGCAATCCTGGCAATAATCGATTGCTTACTACGTTTCTGTAATAATATAGCCGGCACTGTGGTGAAAAAGTGCTGCTGTTACAGAGGGATGAACAGCATTCCGCTCCATATTCATTCTCCCATATGCGCAGCCTGTCACCTGTGCATTGTATAACCCACAGTGGAGCTATTATTTCTTATCTTTCCATCCCCTCCTCCGGTTGCAACGAGCAGCACCCCTTCCTTCCTCGTCTCATTAGTAAAACCGCAATAAGTCCTCTTCCGTCCCTCGTCCCTCCTCCCTCCCTCTTCATGTTTTATTATCGCTGTAAAAGGCGTGATTAAAACATGGGGAAGTGGCAAAGGCTTGTAATTGATTGAACACTAACGGCTTTAGTTGTTTTAAAGCTGAAAATACATTTCGCCCCTCACACATTCTTAGCGCATGCAAAAATGTAAGCGAAATTCCGTATGCGGAACTGATGTTCGCACTTTATTTCCCCGGGGCACGTTTTCCAGAAAGATTGCCGCTGTTGCGATCGAAAAGGGAAGTACCGAGGAGGGGAGGATGCCCCTCTTTCGTTAAAAACCTTCACATATTGTCCTCATTTCTTCGTTATGCCTGCTATACTCCACAGTCATCAATTTTTGCCATCTGTGCGATGTTTTCTTTGATAGATTTTTGCACAGATGCAAAAGACGAAAAGAAATGAAGAGCTGTAACGTCGTCTAGTAAAGAAAGCTTCATTTAGTATGGCATACATTGAGGAGTTGCAAAGAGAGGAGAGAGCAGTGGAGCAAATTCAAGTGAACATATTTTAGTGATTAATCGTTATTTTAGGTTGCAGACATGTATACATGATCTCTCCAAGCAATATCGGCTTACGATGTCCTCAAATCTCGATGACTGGATGTCGCATTTTTTAATGTTCGGAATGGGTATTCTTCTGGCAAGGCTCAATTTAATTGTTCGTTTTTTGCGAGTGATTGGTGAGTGCTAATTACCAGCCGACAGTTTTGCGTCGTTAATTTGATCGGACGACGATCTAAAAGTGCTTCAATTGGCAGAAAAAAATATGGGTTGCTATATTCTGCAAAGAAGTTGATATCGTCTTCGAGAAATGTGCTCGTATGAAAGGAGGGGGAATGTGAGGTTGTAGGTTTAAGCAGGCAGTTGATAGAGTGAAGGGATCATTTCATTAGGAGGCACTGCTCGTTCTGCATTGTTTTAAATGTCTTTTGTCAATCTCTCAACTATGTTTGATTGTGAACGTCTCAACTGGAAATAATAAACGGGACAGTCGTCGGAGACAACATGCGCCCTGCAGTTGGACGCGATTGTGGTGTGCCTTCATAGCGACGGCCTTATCAATGGCAGTAATCATACAAGCTAAACTGCAGCATTACCTCCTATGTTTATTGTCTGTCTTTAAGTCTTTCGGTTCGAATCTGATGAGTTCTCCGCACCCCAATTCTTTTTTTGCTCATTTTGGGACGGTCTTTTGTGATTTCATTAAATTAACATTATCGAAGGAGATGTGCAACCACTTCGGTTTGCAGTATGTACTGTAGACCTGTTTGCACTGATCTAAAGTTCGGTCGTGAACTAGAGAAGCTTTTTCATTATCACATATAAATAGCTGAACTCTGGCTTCTTTTGCAGGTTTGTTCGCAGTGGGAGGTGAAACAGAATTTACTGGACCCATCACAAAAAATAAATAAATAAATAAACTTTGTCTTAAATTCACGAATAAGATGGAGCAAAGCACCTTAACGTTGCGTTCTTTCTTGGCAAGCAAAGAGCCGACATCTGAGCTGATCTCTGTGTTATACTTGAAATCTTCCTTGTCGTGTATACCATGTTGAGATGCTTTGTTGGAAACATTTTGTAGGCGGTGTTGTTGATATTCAGATCACTCCTCGTTGACATGTTATCGAAATATGAAAGAGCAGCGTCTTATTGGAGGAGCTTTGTTCGTAGTTGCTTTGTGTGAGTAGCCCATTTTGTGTATCTAATTATAATTTTTCTTGTTCAGTGGTGCTAAATGTTGTTGTCTACAGCGGAACATCGTTTTTTGAAAGAATGCTTACCTAAAGTTTAACGGTCTCATATTGTGGTGCCTGAAACATGATGGGAAAACACCGACAAACATGTTTGGAAAAGTGGAATGCTAACGAATGTCATGGTGGCAACTGAGATAGAGTATGAATAAATGTGAAACACTGCACTCATTCTGGCAATCACAATGGCGACCTTCCCGACTGCAGGGGTACAGACGAAATGCTTGTTTTACAGTGTTTTTCCTGGATGAAACGTTACTGTTACTATTGCTTTAGTACATCTTACTGCTGCTGTTGTTATTACTGTCATCAGTGGGCTGNCTTTAGTACATCTTACTGCTGCTATTGTTATTACTGTCATCAGTGGGCTGGAGAGAGACTGAAGTCTGTTGACTTTCGAAGAAATTTTCCCCTATACTTGTAAATAACTATCGCTTCCTCAGGAGGTAGTTGGAGAAAATGATATTTGCGTGAGAACCAACGATATCGTCAGTTATAAGAGCCATGTCGAGTTCTACGAAATATGAGAAGAACGACGGCTTAATCCCTTTGCTGGCATATGCAGTGGTCAGAAAACGATGGCAACGTTGACACAGAAAACCGAAAGCAGCCTGCCTTCTGCTTCAGCGCATGAATTCCTTATGGCACAGCTTCAGCGGCTTCCACCCTTTCCCCGTGTACATAACATGGGACGAGAATCAACGGACAGCGCAGCAAGTTTCACAGCAATTTTTCGGGTACCGTTACCGAACAATTCCTCGAAAATTTCCGCCTCGTTTTCTTTAGCGCCATGCAACCTCATCTACTTCACCATCGATTTTGTGATTCGCATTAGTCGCTAAGATTAATTTTCAAATTTTCACTCGTCACAAAACAGAACGGGAAAGGACGCTTTGTCACAGAGACATAATATTCAATACAGTCGACTATATTAGCATTTAGTTTCCTCAGTGCCTCGAGGAAATATCAGCTTTGCTCTCTAGTCAGTAATACTTACGTCCTGAAAGGCACCATGGAAATATAGAATGCCTCAGCTAAGTGCAGATCCACCTGAACACCCATCCCACCGAGTTGTTGCGAGGGGGCGCCTGCTTCGAAAATACCATGACGGATTTTTTGTCGACCGGGGCACCCGACATAACTGGTAGAAATCAGCAACTTTTGAACTGATGCGGCTAGGCTCCTATAGTGCCCACCTACGAATGTTTGTTAAATACTCCATGTTTCGAGCCTTTTCAACGGCCGCCGTGCAAGAGGTTCAACGAAATAGAATGGCCCTAGTTAGCTTGTGACGGACTGAACCTGAACCTAGTCTCAATGGCGTTAAGCTTGATCATGCGGAAAAGTGAGGTGATCCGGCGGTTCCCACGCTTCCGGAAGCTACAGCGACCGCACCAAACAAATTACGCTGCTAGATTGTGACTCGCCCACAGTAGCGAGCCTGGTCCGTGGTCGGCCACTTGGTATTCGGAGTTCAGCTGCATTTGAGACCTACTGCGACTTTCAACAAGGAGTCTTTGCTAGACACAATATCAGAAACAACACAAGGTTTTGAAGCTTCAAACATATCCGTTGACGTAATATCATATTGCATTTTCGACCAATAAGCTGTTACTCTCGGCAAGTCCCATTCGTATGTCACAGAACTATATGCATGCTTCGGTGTAATTTCATATGACGTTTAAGTGAAGGGAATTTCAATTTCATTTATATTAATCAACGGCCATGACTATATACACAATGATGATATCACTGCTTTACATACAAAGTCTCTGATATACAACTGCATATGCAACGACGCATCGAAGGTTATTGGGAAAAGGGCGATGACATGAAAATTTTAGGTGTTTTAATTGGATCGAACTGGAATCTTTGTCATTTCGCACTATTCTCAGAACGACCGCAACTTTTTAAATGCCCATCCGATTGAAACATTAACGGAGTTTTTTAACATGTTTCGGCGTGGGAAAGCGATTCGAAAGAACGTGCAAAAATCTGCCTCAAACCTTCTTTTTCGCACAAACCCAACAATGCCCTTCCTCCCACCTCAAAGTCACGTTGAGACCGGAGATCAGAACAAACCGGAGACTATGGCTAAAAAAGCCATATACATGTATTTATCGGGTATTGAAAAGCATGGAGCCCTGAGGACTATCGTTCCGTCGCACATCTGCCGCAACTGTACAAAATATTCACAGCAGTACTCTTGAATAGAATATCAGGAGCGGTAGAAAACCAGCAGAGAACAAACAGGCCACGCTTCCCCACCTATGACCACATCAACGTCCTCAGCCAGCCACTGGAGAAGAGCGAGAAATATCGAATCCCAGTATGCCTAACTCTTGTTTACGACACAGAAGTATTCAACTCGGTAAATTAACGGCAGTCGTAAACGCTTTGCATGAGGATGGTGTACACCCAGCATACGTTCACATAATCAAACTTTTTAATAAAGGATGCACAACTGACGTCTCGACGATTTATGTCACATGAAGATCAACAGAGGAGTCCGACAATGTGATGGTGTCTCCTCGAAGCTCCTTGCGGTGACCCTGGAAGGGGCATTCAGCAAAACGAATCAGCACAATGGGATCATCACTGAGGGCAAAATGCTACCTCACCTTCGCTCCGCTGATAACTTTGTCTTCAATGCCACAACCTACAGCAACTAGCAAACATCTACAAGGAGAATAAATCTGGTTTGAGAATGAATCTGTCCAAAGCAAGGTTGATGACGATAAGATTTTATGAACAAGGCATGGTACAAGTTGATGGCGCCGAGACTGCGGAAGTGGCGAATTAGATCTCTCTTGGACGTCACTTGGATCCGAATAATATTCTGGACGGTGATTTCTTATGAAGATTAAAAGCGCGCTGGATCGCTTTCGATAACAAACGCACTATATTAACAAACCAGGAGCTGTTGCTAAATGTCACAGCTAACACCTTCAGAAGGCTGTACTTCCAGCAATGCTACATGCCTGGTATACAACAAAGCGTCATGAACAGAAATTTACGGTGACAGAAGCAACGATGTAAAGAAGGATGTGCGACCGGATAAGCAATGAGGAACTGCGACATGGATCCGGAACGCAAGACACAGCTTCCGGAAACTACGCTGCAAAAAAAGATGGTGGGCAGATCACATTGCATGGAGATCTGCGGACCACCGGATCCGTCGCCTAACTGGATGGATATAACGCGATTGAAAGCGACCGCACGGAAGGCCGCAAACGAGAAGAGAGGAATCGGCTTTATGGTCAGTGCTGGAAGCAGAAGGCATGGAACAAGACTGAATGGAACTTGACAGATCCACGCCGTCCTTTGGCGAATAGACGGATCGTCAAGTGAATCAGATGAAAAGCAAGGAATGGGTCTGTTATGATGGATACAACATATCAGCAATCAACAACAATCATTCATTCGTTTCAGTGGTCAGACTTAGAATCGTTCGATTCGTACAACTCAACAAGCGAAAAACCCTCGAAGAAGGAATTTATCTTGATCGAAAAATCAGAGGGGTGAAGTACCGCAGATGAATTGGTGAATGCCCCAAGGACACACTTTCGGCAACTCTCTTCTTACATCATCTTCACCTTGTGAATAAAGATTTTTGGGTGACACGATACGAATGTAAAGTAAAGAACTCAACAATATTTGTCACTCTTCATTTTAGCTCTCCGATCGAGAAGCAACTCATGCAAATTGCCTTCATTCTGCGCATGTCGTATAGCCTGCTTTTCGTTCAAATTTATACTGATCTGCTTCCCCTTCGTTATCACTTTCGAATGTTGGTACATTTTTCTGAAAATATTAGATCACTTCGCTTCTATGAGTCACTCCTTTCCGAAACATCACTCTAAAACTGACAGTACTATACGCCTAAATGCACTTTACGAAAGGAATAGTCATTGAAATGTGCTGACCGCTTAATAAATAAAGGCAGATTACGGCTGGAAGGCAAAAAACGACCACATTTGCCACTCCACAATTTCTAATAACCCCCTCCCCACCCCCGCCTCCCTCTCAAGCTATTCTTCTTCCAAACAGAACTAACACAAAAATTTTCATTTTCTAAAGAACAATACTTCAATGGGGATCACAAGGAACATCACATCGGCAATATTTAGCTTATAATCTTAAGGAATCGGAAATTACTGCAAAACGTCAGCAGTTACCAAAAAAATGACTGCTAAATAGTAAGCACTTACAAGAATGCGGTTTCGCATTCTCTTGCTGACTTCTTGTCTTCGGCTGATCGCCAATCCACTGGCCCTTCTGGTATTGCATCTGTTCGTAGCTGAAATACACTCACCTAGTAAGGAATAAAAGCAATCAAACGTAAATAGTCAGTTTAAATATCAGCAAGTATCATAAATCAGCGAATGCCTTCTCAGACATCAGTTCCAGTGAAATGTCTCCTCTGCTTCATGCCACTCATCAATATTGCGAGAGTTTGCAGGTCTATGATGGAGGCTGAAAACTAAATGTTCTCAATCCGTCCTGGTCGATAGAGTTTCGAATAAATAAATGATATTTACTGCTGAGGCAAAAACGTCTCCGTTTGCAGCAGTCACCTTCGTCCGACGAATCTGCGTGAAACCTTGAACATCTCCCACTAATGAACACACTTGCTTCAATCCCTGATTTGTTTGTCTTGTTCACCGCTCTTGCACTTGCTCCAATCCCACATATTTTGCCTTATCTTTTCATTGCAGTCCCTCGCACCACTTCAATATTCCATAATTGAACCCTTTACAGACAACATAACAAGATATGATGGTGATAATATGGCCCACACCGAAAGAGGCTGGAATGGGATAGAACTACGATGAACTCGATTGCATCATCAAAAAAATGAGTATGACACACTAAGCGTGATGACCATACTCGGAGTTTTACTTACAGAAACCAATCATTACTGGGTAGCATTTAGGGGCAACACTCTAACCTATTTCTAGACAAAAATATTCTGCCGACGGCCACTCTACACTTCACTTATGAGCATTCGGTGGTGAATAGCTGTGTTGATTACATGCTTCAATGAGCTCACATCGAAAAAGATGTCACGCACAAACTTACATTGATGATTTCGCTTTCGCCAGCAGTCCGACTCACCGCATGGATGTAACCTTCCGCATCCGGTTTCAAACTCAAAAAGAGGTTATTCGAGACTGCCTGCACCGCCGTCTTATTCTGAAATATGAATCAGATAAGCATTATTCCATAGTCAGCACGACCACGACGAGTTAGTGTTACCTAAATACTTTACTCAGAATCCTCAAATACATACACTCAGCAACTCAGAGGGTCATGTTTTACCAGAAAGCACACAGAAACATCTCTAACTTTTTGCAACCTATCTCGCACAGCCCACTAAAAGATAGAAATTTAGCATCAAAGTCATCATCATCGGTATTGAAGATGCGCATTTTTAACCGGTATTTTCTAATTAAAGCGAAAATTCCCAGCTGCATAGCGGTAAAAATAAACTTCGCGATTCTGAATAAGTTTGCTGATTTTCTTTTGTCAATCATTATGCCAGCTAAAAAGTTAGAATGTTCCCTTTCAAATTTGGGGTGGCCGCCAATAAAACGGCACTGATCGGATGAAAGCATTTCCACTTATTATTAGTGTTGGCTTAGTGATCATCCAAAATTTTAAGCAAACTACTGCGACTATTGAACAAACGTCAGAACTACCTTGCTCAGAACCACTAAAAACCTCGTGAGAACCATCAAAAGCCGGTATACTATTTCTCAGCAGTGATAACTTCTGTCTTAGGCAACAGTGTTCGCTAAAAAGTTTGAACAGCTAATGTCAGCAAAAAAAAAAACGTTTGCCTCACTCCAACGTCGTTTTTCAATGTCGCTCCTTTTTCTCTTGTGTGCAACCGACTACTCATTGTTTACAAGCTCCGAAACTCACTATTTTTTTTACCAAACTTTCAGAACAAATGTGAGTGCGAGAGGTGAAAAAATCCTTCGTATCAGACCCGTCATGAAGAGATTCTCTTCTTCAAGGCAAAGAATTTCTTATAATCCAGTTTTATGGGCGGAAGACCGAATGCACATGTGGGAATTCAACACACTTCATTCCTTTGAAGCTTCACTGTCGGCACTAGGAGCCTGCCAGTTGAAGTGAACTGAAAAATAAGAGAACCCAAACATACATCTTGAAAAACGACATACAGCCGTTCTCGAGTGCCGATTGCATCCGCCGTTGCTACAAGACTTCCTTCAGCGTCCACACCGACATATTTGCCATATCCGGTTTTGAGACTGATCTTCAGATCGTCTGGAGTCTTTATCAACGTCAGTATCTAAAACGCGAATTGGCGAACGTCAGAACGAAACAATCGCATTTCACAAACGTTGAAAGCGAAGATAACTCTATATCATTACTGCCTTGCCACAGACGCACTTACTTTCTTGAGGCCAAGGGCTGGAACCTGAAGAAGATAACCTTCGTCTTGGGATGTGAAAATATGAGTATGACGGCGGCAGAAAAAAAAATTTGTGGATTTTTGAAAACGTCTGGATAAGCACAGTAATGAAAAGCAAAAAAGCATAAACAACGCAAAAAAATTTTCTTCTTACACCGCCCCTTCCCCCTACCCCTCTCACATTAATTCAGTTTCCATAAAGACCCAAGAAAAATGAATTCCATAAAAAACGAACGAGCCCCATCTGTTCTTAGGCATTGGAAAATCCAGCATACCTCTTCAGGATTTGGTCCCTCTCCGGCCTTATGAGGCCCTCCAATTGTAAAACGTCCATTATCCATTGCTGCCAAATAGCAATTCGACCCATCGGAGCATTCAAATGAAATGTTTATACCACCTTTGAGATCGCATTCTTCACTGATTCGACGCCAGCCACCTGCAACAACAAATAAGCTCGAAGTTCGTTTGAACACCTCATACAAGGATGAATAAACGCTTGAACCCTTTCCCCTCTTACTCTGACCTTAAGCTCCCATAGTCGATAGTACACTTCTGTTACTCCTTGGTTACTCTTCGAACCTCGGGTAGACGTTCTCATAAAGAAAGTTTCTTCAGTGGTAAAGTCGACGGTGGTAATTTTCCACCTAAGGCGCACCGTTCCAAGCGCGCCTTCGTTTATATTAACAATGATCCGTTTTATGAGCAGTCTACATAAGATATCAAATCCACCCAGAAAAGTTGTCGAAGCGACTGCTATGGAATTATGGACTGAGTTCGCAGAATCGCTCATTTTATAGGACAACAGGTTCAAAATATCATAACTGATCAAGCAAAAAAGGATCAGGATCAAAGATACAATCAGCGAGTATCAAATTTTCAATTGAGATATCAAATTTCCAAAAAACGTGTTATTGTAAGTTGAATTGTTACTGAAGTATTGTGAGTTCGATAGTTTTCATACCCGCTCGATCTGCTTGGCACAATTCTACAAAGAGGCTCTAGTGTTAGCTCCCAGATCGACTCCCTAAATTCTTCAAATATTTTTGCAACAGAGTGAGTTTGCGGCATTACTTCCAAAAAGCAATATTGTTTATACATACTCAACGTCTACCAACCGATAAGATCTATAGAAAGCACAAGCTCCGTGGTTACCTTCGAGGCTTCATGACAAACTCGCCCACTCGAATAAATTAGCCTCAGTTGTGGCCTAGAAAGATACATCCATAGGAGATACTCCTTCCTTCATCCAAACATAAAAACCTCACCGCTTCAAAAAAGAAAAGTCAGATGGACTCACCATGAGACGTTATATCAGGATCTACAGCCTTCGCGATCTCTTCGCCGAGCTTCTTTTTCTTTTTTTTCTTATCCGCCTTAAATCTAGAAGAAATAAATTATAAGCTAAAGTCGAAATATTATTAAACCATTCCTTTGTCAAGTTGTGGGGCAGACTGCTAAAACTGCTCAAAAGAAATGCCTCATCTCTTTTCAGATGCCTTAACAGCCCCAATTCCATACACTCACTTTCGCAGGTTCCACACATCTACACATAAACATTTCCTCTCAAACATCGATGGATCGTAGAAGCAAACCCAAACAAACGAACAGACAAACACTGAATCGCAACTACACACCAACATTTTTCTACTCCCAATGTAAATTTCAACCTTTCTACCACTTTCTGCACAAACCTTACCTTCGCTAAGTCACTTCCCACTTCCCACAATGCGCAAAAATTATTGCTTACGAACAATTTTTCACTAAATGGAGTATAAAAAAACCAACGCCGTGAGCCGTTAAATTTTTGAATTTCAGCGTTTCACAGCTTAGAAAGAAAAGAAAGAAGTGTTGCTGTCTTTTGATAACGGAAGATCGGTCGGCCGTCTGAAGGTCACATAATAATAAATCAATTTAAGAATGCTTACAGTGACTTGTTCCCCTTCAACTTCAGTTTACCGCCTTTTGCACGATCGTAATCACTTTTCGAGGTCATTCTCAATGCCTGCAACGAGAAGCCGATCTGCACTTCAAACACACATTAGCATAATTATTCGAGGCTCGAAACGGATTGCGCTCTATGTGAAACAAAAAGAAAAGAAGAGAGAACGAAAGATAGAATATATCACATATTCGCGGCATACGTAATAATTAAACCAATACAGAGAGATCGACACAGCACACGTTCTTGTATTCAAGTCATCGACCTAACCCCTTCCTCAGCTCTTCAGAAACAACGAAAAGAGGTCGAGAAATGCGTCTGCCCACAAAACCGATCACATATGCGTAGCCTCAGCAGATTGTTTGTAGGTGGTCTACGTCTGCCTGCAGCACAAAATTCAATCGAACCCTTTGTGGGGCTCTTAAGTGTTCATAAACTGCAAATTTCACAACAAACTATTGATCGGTTCTTACGCTACGACACAGGTTATTAGAAGCCAAACTTCGGTGGCGTGATTTTGGTTATTCGCGAGCAGCAACAATCGGACCCACGAATGGACTCATATGTGCAGTATCCTTGCAGTAGCGTTGAAATAAACCTATAAAAGAAATTAAAATACATCAAAAACGGCTGCTGAAGTAAATAATCAATATCGGTCCAATTCTTAGTGGACAGCTGATGGATATGGAAAGAACATCAAAGAGCTCCACCTGTCCCCTCCCCTCCCAATAAGTGTCACTGAAATAGTGTCCGAACAGCTTTATTAATCTCCCCTTTCGCAATTCACTTCCATTCAAACAGTTTTGTCGTTAACGTAGCCAAAAAAACTGAAAATCATCACAATACCGCATTCGTATCTCAAGCGGTTTGCCAGTTCCTACTACTCTTTTAGAAAAGACAAATCTGTTATAACGCAATCGATGGAAAATTCAGGCAGATTTACATGGCTTCAAGTGTCTATGCTTTTTGTGATGGAAATGGTCAGTCTAGAAGCTAGTGTCAAAGGTCACATTGTGGTGTGCATTACATCCGGCAAGCGTCGTCATTCTAGCTTGAAGCTGCCTACAGGCATCGACACAAAAATGCACACACGGCTACGACTTCATCCCAAGAGTTCCGTGACCACACAGCTAATTATTATGATGTCACGTCTACGCACAGAAATGCACATAATCAGCAAATGGCCAAAAACATCCAACGCGAACATTAATTTTATCCATTTGACATCCCAACGATGACGCAGGTGCGGTGTAGCTTTGACAGGAAAAACCACACCCCACCCACCTNTGGTGTAGCTTGCCAGGAAAAACCACACCCCACCCACCTGCAGCCTTACAAATCCATTCGATCCATACTCAACTCAAAGACCACCCACCGGCATATGTGAAACCACACTCAACCATTCCCCGGCCCCAGTATTATACAGTTGTGCTTCAGTAATAAGCTTGTTATCAACGTTGAGGAACGGTTCGCAACAAGTTTGCTTTTGCAGCCTTCCCACTGAACCGTATTGTTTAATTTCGAGAATCGTGGAATGGTATTGCAGCGCTATAATTAATCTGTTTTGGAACGAAATGGGTGTTGGAGGGTTGGTAAGGTGGTAGGGAAGATGAGGTATTGGTCAACATCGTGGTCTTGTAAGGCTGCACTTCAACTAATTCAGCTGATCCGACCGTGCATGGTTTCTTTCATCCTTCCGGTCGTTGGGCTACCCAACGGCCGGAAGGAATATATCCACACGCACCACAGCTTCAGCGTCGAGGTAGCAAGAAGGATGGCGGCATGGGCTGAGTTCAACGTCATGAAGGAGATCCTCATCGTCTAACATCCCATGAAGACCAGAGCTCACCTATTCAATCCAACGCTTCTGAAAGCAGTGATGTACGGAAGCGAAGTATGGTCCTCTACAAAAGCAAAACAGCATAAACTGGCAGTGACTCAATGGGCCATGAAAAGAGCAATGCTTCGCGTACTGCGCGCCGATAAAATAACAAACAAAGACTTACGGCGCTGCAGCCAACTTCAGGATGTGGTCATTGCGACGGAGGTCAACAAACTATCCTGGGCCGGATGTGTTGCAAGAATGAAGGATAACAGCTGGAACGCAAAAGTTCATAGTTGGCTATTGCTTGACCAGAAAAGACCGAGAGGAAGGCCACCGTGCAGATGGAACGACCGTATCAGAAAGCAGATGGGACGATTTTGGACTCGCGAAGGGAGCAACAGAAAAGAATCGAAGAAAAAGAATTCAGTCAGTCGTCGCATCCGAATTGCAGCAACAGCTTCAAAGAAGACGCAGATAGGGTGAAATTCTAAGTGTTCAAGTATATATAATAAGGAATGACGTGTAGGGAATGTATGTAATTATGACATTCGATTTGTCGGACAGCTGATGTAGGGCTGTGGGACAGTGAGACCGTTTGTATATATATATATATATATATATATATA
>JAARMF010001405.1:27805-43931 GCA_022844705.1 Toxascaris leonina
AAACCGAATGCCAGAATTTCCTGTAGACCTTGATTTCTGGCGCTTGTCCATCACTACTTAGTTGCCAAGTCAGGCGAAATAACGTCGAAACATTGTGGTGGAGTCCCCAATTGCATCCCTCCCCTCAAGAAAGTCTCGTCGATAATTATAAAAAAAAGTGCACATTAACCACAACCGCATTCATTACCAACCAATATCCCTCCATTACAATATAACATCAAACGAACCAATAATAAATATCCACTAAATTAAAACACCAAGGTCAGCATCCAACTACGTCAAATGTTATAAATGCTCCAAAACAAAAATGCAAATTTTCACTCTTTTGTTTTGCATTTTAATAAATATTTGCAGTTCAACGTTTAATAAACCCATAAATCCATAAAATGTCCAACTACAAGAGTTTCATAAAGCGTCCTGCAATTCTCAACTCTCATTCATATCCGTCACTCAGTATTCGAACGAATATTCATTCGGTTTATTTGGAATATCTCTCCCATCGGAAGGCTTAATCGAAGAGAATTATACATATTGTGCAAATATTAGTGCCAACCTTAAATGACGTCATGAATACGCTGACATGTCACATAAAACGGCGACAATAAATTTCGTACTTCACTGTTTGCAGTAGAAATTAAAGTTGAAGCAGAGGTGTGCCTAAGTAGCTTTATGTTCTCCGATGCTGAAGTAATGCACACATTTGCGATTGCATCCCATCGCCGTTAATTATTGTGGATGGAAATGTTCATCCAGCTCTTTTACAAACTCAACGTTTAAATAACTTCTTTCATGGGCTGTTCCCATCAGCGATTCATATTCCGTTTCTATAGTGCCGCAGAATACAGCATTACTATTCAACTTTGTTATATTATTGTGATCGGTGTCTCGCATGTCCTCTTTGATTTCAGGTTGCACTCTTCCATTATTGTTGTGAAGTCGACAATTACACTTTGCAGCTAGATATATTGGAGGTTTCCGAAAGAGTTCCATTACTTACTGCTCCTCCAGTTTGGAGTGCTGTACTCCTCTATGGTCGTTTTATTCGTTTTCTGACACAAAACTGTTAGAGAATGACCAGAAGCGGTGTTGCTTTCCTCACATTTTACAGCCGCACACTAACCTGATTATACTACCGGGTTTGAAATCTTTACCCTGGAATCACTGGGATATTGCAGACTCGAGTTTTGTTGGGGTTTATTTGTTGCGAAATTGGTTGAAGTGTCTCCAACATTTCAATCTCGGAACATTTCAGTTCGCCCTTCCTCACAGTTGACGGAGGCATCAGTTCCAGTTCGCCAAAAAATGTTGCAGCACAAACAATGTCCCATTCCTGTGTTGTGTCCGTACGCCGCTTCCTGTCGACATCGTCAATGCACTGATTGCTCCAATTTCAAACGGCCGCCGAATTCTTTCAATCCACGCACTCCTGCTGCTCTCATATTTGGTTATCTCCCCTTCGCATTGTTGTGTTGCTATCTTCTTTCGAGCTGACGTAACTTTTCTATTTTTTCCCATCCGGGGATGTCGAGGAAAAAAGAAAAGAAAATAAAATAGGTAGAACCCTTTCTGGCCCTTCTACGACCGTTGCTGGTGAGATGTGGCACGTTGAACATTTGTCTTCCCTTTGCTCTTCAGTGATCAATATCTAAAATCCCGAAGGTTGGGATAAATATAGATAGTTCATTGGAAGTCCGAAATGTTTCCGTGAGAAGCGTGTATCACTGGGCATGCCCCCTTCGGCCAAGGAGCAAGGGATCCTTGAAGTGCTTGAAGGATGATAAAGCAAGGTGAGATCTCCAGTCAGAGCTTCGGTAGCTTCGATGAATGAAACGAACCGGTCTTTCGTATAGGGTAAGCTGAACTGACTGAAAATCATTAAATTAGTGCTAGCGAGGCAACTGGAAGGTTTTAAAGCGTTGTTTCAATTGCCCGTTGAATCCTCCACAGACGGGGTTTCATCGTCATTCGCCTCCCCTTCCCTCCTCCTCCTCCCTCCCACCCCATCCTCTCATTACCGCATCCTTGTAATCCTTCAGTGATTTCGTTGTTACAATGCGTCACGAATGCGATTATTCTGTTGTGGGCCGGAAAAACGGATGTGTATTTGTGGTTTGCTGCATTGTGCTCGAGTATTTAAATGCTGATTGTGTTGTTGTGAGGGAATTGCAAAAAGCACAAAACAGGCTAGTTGCGTTGCAGTCCCTCAAGGTATTACATCTCATCCCACAAATGTACGTAGAGAACAAATATCCAGAATGAACGCCGCTGTACTCTGTATTTGCTTGTCACTTCCACTTCCAATGTTGTTTACTGAAAGTGAAAACGCTGAGAAACAATTCAAAAATAAACAAGAATACGATAATAACAGTCGGATCACAATACAATACTCGCAATCGTCAACTTTACAACATTTCTATATTGCTTCAACAATCTTGATTCGGCTGCAGAAGTGAGCAGGGATCTTTTGAAGGAAGGGAGATCGTTATTGTTGTCAGCTGCGTCAGCTTCACTGTCAACAAAACGCGACATTGCAAGCTCACCCAGTATTACGAAACGGAGTCTCTGTTTCCAGGATCTAAACATATAACTTCTTCTTCCTCCTTCCCAACCTCCCCCTCCCCTCTACTCCACCCATCTAACCCTCTCCCACCTTCGTTTCCCTTGCCTACACTAGCAGTTATTGCACAAATTGCAATTAAGAGCTTCTAAACTTGCAAACTAATGTTTAAACGTTTCAAAATGCAATGATAATGTAATTTTTCAGGGAATCATATTCTGTATTAACGGCACTTCGACATTCACACATATTTCCCAATAAAACTGACGAAATCACAAAAATTTCCTCGTGAAGCATTTCATCTACTCAGAACTGTTGCAGTATTATTGACCCCTACACCAACACTTAGAAGTTAAAGCTAGAATCCCTCCACCGAGAGATACTGACCTGCAAAAGATCAGTAAATCCAATCGATAAGATCGACTCGATCTGATTGAGCATTTGAGGGTTGAGATATAGCATCCTGAACAGATATCCAGACGGTTTGAATCCCTCATAGTCCGTTGTTATGCGATTATCCCATTGGCTATATTTCAGATATTTTTGCACTGAATTATTAAGTATGTGTTGCTGAAGACGTGAATTAGCGAACGGCTAGTTCGTATTGAACTTGTTAGAGAAGAGCCAATCGTTCTCATATTTTATGGCAATGAAATCGTTGATGATCGCTAAGCTGAAATCATCTCAACAGTGTCCAACAAATAAAGTTTCGTTGATTGTTGCAAATGAATGTGCATCGCTGAATTCGATCCTTTAAAAGTAAATATTGCAACTCACACAACAACACAATTCGACTATAACTTCAATAGTCGCACATCGTTTCTAAGGACAATGCACTCTCTAGGTATCCAAACTTTCGGCATTCTCCACGCTTTCCGTTCGTTTTTCCATTGTTCCCATACTCCTTACATCAGAGGTCGTCGAATTTGCATTCATTTCGTCTTTCTTCGCTGTTAATCGTTGCGCAATACGTTCGACGTAGAAGAATGTGGCGGTTGCGAGAACACAAAAGATAGCCAAAATTAGTAGAATCCATGGCAATTCAATTGACGGCGTATAGAAGAACGAAGCACATGCGAATGCCGCCTGAACGTTTGCATTTATTATGTACACAAATGTTTTATTGTACTCTTTTCTGGTAAGAGTGTCATCCAAAAAAGGATGAAATACATCCTTAATGAATAGCGAAAAACTCTTTTGATTTAGTTTTCAAACATTACGTTCACTTCTACACGTCTGCTCTCAATAAAACAACCAAAAAGCGTTTAAATACGCAATATGAAATGCACATTCGAGGAATTCCATTATAGGGCTCACAAACGAAAACAACGTTAATTGTCGTGTTTGTCTGCGACAGCGATTGTTTCTATGATATGTCTATAGTGACACAAAGTGAATTCGTTTGCTGAATCTAACAAACGAGTTGCACAATACGATCTTCAGACACTTTCGAGTAGTAGCCTTCTTCCTACTATTTCTGCCTTTGAAAGAGTTATATGGCCATCCGAATAACAGCTAAATTAAGTAGTGTATGAACTGTGCCAGAATTGACCCATAACCAGCGTGAAAGGGGTACCTGGAAGAATTTCATAATGGAGAACGCTTGTGCCGACTGATCGTGATACATATCAACGAGGATCGAGTACATCTGTGTGTTCCAACACGCATCTCCGAAACCCAAGAGAGCACCAACAATCAACGCAAGTGGTATACTGAAAGATATACCGTTAAACTGTTATTTCCCGTCATATCTTGATGCACTGGCGCAATCACTGACTGCCTGGAACGAGGTGCAACAACGCCGACAAACATCTGAAGAGCTTCTGTGAAGCCGTTGTTCAGCTGTGATCGGGCTATGGCTAATCGAATCGAATAACAAGATGCGCCCCACGAATGTTTAATCGCTAACCCCGCAATGGACTCTTCTGTTCGTTCTCTGTNCTCCGTTCTCTGTGACAGCACAGTATACTTAGCCCATTTGATCTTAGCACTAGAACCGGAGAGCTTTGAGCTCCTTAGATGCATTCTCAAATGGAATTTCGTTATTGCTGCATTCAGCCCGCATTTGCTACTTTGCGTTTATTGTAATCTTCATTAGGCAGTGGCATAAGTGTTACGTTATTCAAAACTGATGTTTTATAAAGAAGAGGAAAACCTTGGATGGATGATTGCATTTGCCATTGTCTCTTGAATATTAGCGGACGCCGGAAAAATAATAAATGAAAGGGCAAAGCAGATGATATGCGTTATGAAACCAATCGATATGATTGGGATCCTACCGTAACGACGGAATTTGTCGCCCATAATGCCAAAACACGCACCACCTGTGAAGTAAGTGAGTATTAATGAAATAAACCTAGGAAGTAATCGAGCATTTTCATTAAGTAATAACTATTTGTCTATTATATGCCCAATCAGTCGTTTCTCAAATCTCGTTCTCAATTAGAACCTCTCCTCTCCAGAAATAGTGAAATTTTCGAGTTTCCAGACCGCTGTCTTTATGTGGCGTTCACTTGACTCATCAAAGCAAAAACTTCCGTGTTCCTTTCCCTGAGCAGTCAATTCTCCTTAAAATCATTCTTTTCTTCCAATTCTTACCGGCTGGCAGTTGCACTCGCTTGTTCCGATATTCTTCGTAACCATTCGTTGCTACCATCTATCGTCTCAAATGTAGAATGAAGCCTAACTTCATTCGGTATAATGTTCGTCCTTCTGTTATATCTGCCCAAAAAACTCATCGTTCTTCCATAAGTGAAAGGAAGAAAGTGAGAGGAACGGCTATTTACCGACTATCTGGCCAACTCCTTGGCAAATCGCGTTAAGTGCGATGAGCTTATGTGTATTATATGAGAACTGTTTTGTATATGAAATAGCCGTTGAATAGACACTCGACCAGTAGCTCAACTCTAGACCGGAATAGGCGAACGTGATCGATAGCAGCATCATATTGAGTGTTAAGAAGAGACGAAATGCCGATACTGCAACGCAGTGAATGTAGCGAGAATGATTCTGTGAACGGAAATGGCAACTGTGAATGCAAATTAATACCAATTGACAGATCGTTAAATTGCATTTTTTGAGCATATGACGCAGAGGGAGAGGTTATAGGACAATCCGATCCGATTAGCACTATCTCATCCTTCAAGAACATCTGGTGGAAGGTAGGGCTCTATATGTAGAACAAAACTGGTCAAGCTCTCCCTCCCAGTTCACCACCAGCATGGATCAGAGATACGGTCGTCCTCTCATAACCATGTACTGCAGATCGTTCAAACACCAATGTAAATATCGCAAAGCAATCAAAAGGTCGAAAGCTTCAGAAGAAGCGACTGCGAACAGTTTGCATTAACCGGGAAATCGCAGATGGAAACCCCTTAGCTGTCTCAGCATCATAAAAGGTTTCTAAATGCAAAATCAGTTTGTCACTCTCATGATAAAGCATCTCGGCACAACCAGAATCATATCAGTGAATGCTCTTGACCTCTTGACCTGGCAGGTAAGGCCTTCTTTGCAATACTTCCGCTTCTCCTGCATTAAAAACACACCGGATAACGCTTTCCAGAGATGAAAACAGTTTACTGA
Organism: Toxascaris leonina; assembly: GCA_022844705.1. Classification (NCBI taxonomy): domain Eukaryota; kingdom Metazoa; phylum Nematoda; class Chromadorea; order Rhabditida; family Ascarididae; genus Toxascaris; species Toxascaris leonina. The sequence goes on from JAARMF010001405.1 coordinate 33,945, forward strand.
ATACTCCACGGTTTTTTAGTAAAACCTTCTCGGCTTTGGCTGAACAAATATGTCCCTTTAGAAAAGTGAGCTCAGCCTGGGAAAGTATGAATATCGTTAACAATCATCGAAACTGTTGGTTTCACTACGTCCCAGTCCGAAGATGGAAACTGAGTGCGTGCGTGACTGTTTTTATAAGGATGCCACCCAGGTATGCGGGCAAGTCAAGCATTTAAGCATTCATCTATCACCTAATGATTACATGAATGTGAATGCAATGAAACCGATCAATAATTTCACTTACACAGCATCTTCCATTGTGAAATCTTTTCTCTCTCATCTCGTTGTTCTTCAGTGAGCCCTTCCGTCGGTAGTAACAAATGTAAACAATTGCCAATGAGGCTCACCGCTGTAAACACACCATATATGATACGTCTTGTCTTGGTGGAGATTTCCGCTGAATCAACACCACTGAAGATTCCGAAGAGAAATATGCCCCCACCGAGCAACCTGGAATATTTTGAATTCTCCTGAATGCAAACAATAATATTGTAAAAGCTGCTCATAGAATATCTTTTCAGTGAGGCAGTTAAGTTAGCAGCACGGGACTGTCAGCTATGACTTGAAATGTATTTATGAAATCGCGACCCCCACAGTTCGTAAGCCTACAAGAATAACGAAACGACTCAAATACGACCATTCTTGTAAGTGTGCAACTAGTCGTGTCCGTATTACTTGCTCACTTGACAGCAGGTTTCGTTGTTATTTTATGAGATTTGTTTGGCATATTCGATAATAAATTACTCAGTGCAACTAGCCAAACTGCACTATGCTAGCGAAATCAGTCTGCTTCCAGTGAGCACTCGAATGTGCTGGAGGGAAGAGGAAGAGGGAGAGCCAATGTTGCACACTGTCTCAATATGGCATTGCAGATCTAGAAATATTACCACGGCCATTACTTGAAGAGACAAACATTTTCTTCAGTTAATTCCAAATCAGCAAAGTCACAAACGTCTTACGATGTCTGTAAAAGTCCCCACAGAATTCCACTATTACGCGCTGCGGTCCTTTTGGTCGAGTTCATCGTGAGGTACTTGCCTTGACCGGTCCATATAACTGAAAATGATAACTAAGCCTCCTCCGAGTGTGCATTTAGTGCACAGTAATAGTTGATCCGCCTTAACGCATGGAACAGCGGCGTTCTAAAGTTTCGGCGTTTTGGTACGCTATAAAGCGTTTTCTCGCTGAAATATGCCGGTCGTTTTTGCTGGTGCTCACGTTCAAAGTGTGCCAATTTTGGCCACATTTTTTGTTACCTATGACAAATAGTGCCCTCTCTGGACAGTAGCGAAATCGTTTTGCCAAAATTGTTTCCCCACTCCGCGGGAAATGGCAGTCCTGAGATTTGAAGAAATAATGTTGTCGAGTGAGCGTTGTGATCAAGTGAAGTAATCGTCATACTTATTACTACCTCGAATTGGTTCTTTCAGAGGTCGCATCTTTGTATGGATATTCTCAGCAACCTAATGTCCGCATGGATTTGCTAAGAAGATGTAAAAGTGTTCACTTCCTCAACTGCTCATCCGGTGATTGTCCAAATTTTGAAAAGCCTTTCAAGTTCGGAGCAAGCATGGCGATTACTATAGTGGCAATTGACCGAAATTACTTTTCGCCTTCTTAGAAGCCGCATTTCGCCGTTGTTTAATTAGGTCATATCGACGAAACTGGGACACTTTTTTAAGTGATGCAAACCAGAGAGCATAACCGAAAATGCGATTGTTAGAGAATCTTTGGTCACGCGAGCTTTCTTTGACATTCATGTCAACGATATTCCCCATAGATTCAGACCGCGTAATGCATCTTCAGAATCCTCAATCCTCAAACGGCTTTTGGCTCATGCACACTACAGTTGAAGTGCTTCAGTTGCAAGGCGGTGAATCACTGGAATAACGAAAAGAATGTTTACAGGCAGACCCGACGCCAAGCAATGCTGATGAAAAGTACAAGTAAGGTCCATTGAGGAAGAGCATGCCCATCTGAAAGAGTGTGTATGTTGCTCCGCCAAGAACCATCGACCACTTCGCACCGAGCCAATCAACAGCTGGCGCTACTACCAAGTTAGCAGCCATTGAAAAACCGTAGATTATCGCCAAGCTGAAATGGTTAATGATATAGACTTCGGTTTTCTGCCGCTTTCAAATTCGTCAGAGAATATTGATTCAACTACGACTCCGGGAATCCACGGAAGTTGTGAGTGGGTGCGTATGTGTGGGGGAGGGAGAGGTGGGGGGGGAGGGGATTGAAAGGTCATAGATTTTAATAGAAGAGATGAGTTAAATGCGAGCTGTGGGCGAGAGCTAATGTCAGTTGTTGGCTAGGACTGGGAAGCAGCCAAATTGGAAACCATCTAGTGGCGAATATGGGGAATTAGATATTTAAAGAATGAACTTCGGCAGGCTGGCTTTTCCTTTTTCGAATCATGGACAGTGTGTGAGAACCTGCCCTTTACATTCTTACTGACTGGAGATGTCGAGAACAGAAATTGCAACCGAAATCTCAGCAGCGAACTTCGATAAAAGACAAGAAGTGAGCATCTGTGAGTTATCTCGCAAATAGCGTCGACAGTCAGCTTTATATTTTGCTTACAAAATTCTGTACTCTTCAAGAGGAGTGCTTCACTTAACCGAAGTGAATTACCAAATGGGGAACGAAGAATTAAGTTGTAGTGAGCATTACTGCGGCTACCTCAAAGGCATGGTCACTCAATATGTCATCTCAGCTAATCACTTTCGCTCGCACTAATAATTTCACTGGATTCATTAGTAAAGCCCCTATAAATGGTTTACAATTCTCATCTCAGTCAGCATAGAAATGTTAAATTGCAACGTGCAAATGAATGGATATTGCGGATGTTTACCACCTTGTGCAGTATCTTTTCGCAAAAGAACAGGTTTCGACTTCAGAAATTAAGAGCGGGAGGATGTTTCAGTATCGAAAAACACCTGTAATATCCGGCATTTGGATCAATCTGTCCTTCGACCGCTGCGTTGGAAATAACTGTTGGTTCGATGAAACCTTGTGAGTTAAATGCGAAAAAGACACAGATGAAGCCGGTGGCAAGGTGGACCACGTTCCTCGTCTTATAGTCCACACAACCCATTACTGCAAATAAACGATTTTTCATTATCCATATATCATATTCTTCTACACATACGTCCTGCTTTGAAACCTGTGGGCCTTTAATCGAGAAGAATACGGTATTTTCTGTAGTGGACTAGCTAAAGATTCTATGCGAATAGTTTCCTTATATAAAAATTTCCAGCGTAACATGCTGCCAATATTTCAAGTAACTTTTGCGATAACTGAATACTTCTTATACGCAACCTTGCAATAATTGCAACGGGCTGTTTTATGCGCAAATTTAAAAAGATGAGCATAAATGCAGTCATAATTCGGCGACAAAAAGTAGCGATACGGTGAAATGAGATAGGTCAGTACGAATAAGTCAACTCTACAATATCATCGCTTTCTTCTTTGATCGTAAGCTGCGTTTTGAGTTTGGATGGAAAGCGAACATAGAAATGAAGCAAATGCAGTCCGCGTTGTGGAACATGTCCGCTAAAACTTTGTTTTGTCGTGTACAGACCGATGAATTGAGATGCAGGATTGTGATCATGATAGGGAGCAATTTTATGCAGGGAGCATTCATTGAAATACCCAACGTTGGTTTAAGGAATAGTTATGGAGATATTAATTCGCGCACGTAGGGAGAATACATTTTATAAGTTAGACAGGTGAGAACTGTGCATTACATTGGTAGCAATTTTCAGATAAGTAGAGAGGAGACGAAAGAAGGCTCTAAAGAAAGCATGGCAAAAGTAATAAGTGTTACTAGACCTTGTTCTCTTTATTCAAGTAACTCTTTGCATTAACTGGCTGGGTCAGCAAAAAACTTGCCACTGTCCACCCCGCGTATTCCCCTCACGGGGCCATCATATGGAGATGGCTCATAAATTTTGGACCGCGGGGGGTCCCCTGCGTTTAAAAAAACCACATTCCTGTTGAGAATTTTTTGATCAAGCTCCTCCTGCGGAGACACCGTGGGTTTCATCATTTTTGTGAAGGACGATATAAGTACGGATTTCACCTTCGCAAGCTGGAAAAAATCTCTGAGTCACAGAACATGAGGAAATTGCGTGAGGCAGTGCGTTGAAACGAGAAACGCTGAAGGGAAACGCGCCGCATGGGTGCTGTCAGTGAAGCTAAAATGGAGGCGATCGCGACGCATAACGGAAACAGATATCCAGTATCGATCACTGTACTTTTTGTATCATCGATGGTTTCATTTTGGCATCCAATATTCTATCTTTTATTATTCCTCTAAAGGCAGCTATACCCATCTTGGTTTGTATCAGAATATAAAAGCGATCAGCCAGTCCAAATGGTTCATTTATAACGAATGGTAGTGTTAGCATTAACAAAATCATCACAAAGGTCTTTCAGAATGTTTTGCATTCGCTGACGTTGAAAGTTTCGCTTCCCGAGAACGGGGGCCTGGATCATACGTGTCGCAACACATGCGATACAGGTTGGGGTAAAATCTATCCACCTCCTTCCTGCGGCACTGGACGGGCAGTAGAGTGAAGCAACTGAACCTGGTTAAGAGTTGTTCTAATCTTTTGTGTCAGCTGGCGCAACGCGACGACCTGAGCTCTTATCTGTTGCATCAGTTGCCGTTGGAGGAGACATTGCGGAAACGCTAACCATGAGGGGATTTGGGAACGAGCGGGGAAATAAAGATGATTTCTTCCAACTTCACTGAAGTTGAAAATTCTATGTTTTCAGTACGCTTTTCGCAAAAAGCATTCAGTAGACGCTGACATATTCCAAACCATAGATCGAATCAATCTCAGAAAAGGAGGTGTGTGACACAGTTTTCAACCCAGTGTGTAAAGAAAACAGGTCTCAGGTGAACGGAAATGCTCGTAGCATATTAATAACATCAGTGACATGGCGAAATGGAGACCTGTGTAAACCGTTAGTTTTAACAAGACTTTTTGTACTGACTGCTCTCCTCCCCCTCATACTGGCCATCTCTTTCTCTAATCTGGAAAATATTGCGTCTACCGGAGAAATAATCGTATATGGAAACGATGAAACAAACAAGCAATTTCAAGAGTTAAGTACAACAAGAAACGACAAGAGAAATAATGCTTGGTCAATCACGCGAGAAAGGGCAGTTGACCAGAACCATGCAAACTAGTGCTGCTATCTTACCACAGTTTTAAACTACATGCCGATACTTCCCTTTTCCTTCAAACCTTTGAAAACCAGATTGCATTACACCGTACTGCCTCAAAAACATGTTCAAATTTTAGGTACCTTAATTTTGATAAGCTCTAGGCAATATAGAACTGAAATCTTCATGAGTCATATCACACTTCATCATCATGAATATTTCCCGAATTACACTTTAACTTACAATGCTGCCCCTTTTAGAAAGCATGCTTATTTTAAAGCTTTGTAAAAACGGAACAACTAATTTTTTGCCAAAAATTCTTCGAGCAGTGAAGCTGTCATAAAGAACAACGGTTCTATCGGAGCATGTAGAACTCAGACTCAGACTTTCCATTCGAAAAGAATCGGCTGAGTGGAGAGTCACTGGGTCTATAAATAAGCGAATCTTCATTTCAGTGAGTGGTTAAAACAATTAGCGAATCATTATAACTATGAAATTCATGCGAACTGCTCGTCTCATTATGTCGATTGTTGAATAATCAAGAGTATATTAAGAAGAGCCTCTCCTCTAGTGGTGCACTCAAGCTATGGTTTTTGATTCCGGAAATTCGGGTGATCGAGTATGTTCCGGTCCCGGATAAGTGGCACATTCGCAGTTTATACTCTCCTGCATGAGGTTACCCTGGAATACTAATTGGATGTTTTTCTGAAGCTCTGATTCTCGTTTCCAAAGACTGTTTCTGATGTCACCATAGTGTGCTTTTGATTTCCAGGATATTACTCTGCTGATGCTAAAATACACCCTCTCTTTTAGCGTTTATTATTTCCAGGTTATAGTGTACGCCAATCGCTCGTTGATATGCACAACGAGAATAGATGGAAAAATGAATGATTCGCACCTCGGCGCGATCGAATAGGATGAGGCGATACTCGATCATGTCATTCGGAACGAATCGTTATTCAAATTTTGTGCACTGTTTATTTCTGCAGTTTCCTATTCAACAAATTCGAATTGCGAGTGAGAATGGGTAATTGAGGTGAAGTGGCGAATAACAGACAGTCGGGAAGTCAATTCAGCTATCGGGAAGTAAATCACGCTTGGTGCGTATACAGATCACCGCGAGGAATTATGATTGGTCATTTAGCGACGAACGTGATGACCATGATGAGGCGGTAGATCATTTAGCGACGACCATGATGAGGGGGTATCATGATGACGTCATACGACAAAGTAATATGATAACACAAAGGCTGCAGGAACAGAGCCTCGAAATGCACGCTTCAGATATGAATATTCAGAGCAACATCGAATTAAAGATTGCTAAATTGAGTGGTCCGATGTTCTGAGAAAATGATAGAGACTTTACTCGAGACACTAAGAGAAGCAAACCGTTGAATAAGACATCACTCAACAATTCAACGACGACGGTGTTGCATCGTACCTCCACACAAGCAGTGAAAGCAGAGATTTCCAAATCTCTTTGAAAGCTAGTAGAACGTCGCGTGAGGGATTTGGCACAACATGCGTTTACACAGTCCAACCACAAGTAGCTCACCAACCTCCGAAAATTGTGAAACAATGTCTACTGATAGGTTTCTTAAGTGGTCGATCCGTCAAATGAATCCTCAAACGAATTCCGAATTCAAAGAGGCATTCCTCAGTGGAATTCGTGCAAAAAAGTACAAGAAGCATATAAAAGCAGAAATTTCGAGAGACCACGTTTTACTCTTCGCATGTCCATAACTACGCGAAATATCATGGTGATAAGCAGAAGTGGAGTTATTTTAGTTTTTTTTTTTCTGCGTGCTACATTATCAGAGATGTAAGGCTTACATTTTGTAGCGAGTGATAAGAATAGCTGAAAATCTTTTAAAGCTGGCACTGAGAATTTTATAGTGAATACTGATTTTCTAAATGTGTTAACGAGTCGTACGCCAACTAAACGTCTGACTGGCGATGACTGCAGCAGCAGATGCTGTTGGTCGCTTGAAAGAGTGAATTTAGAGTCACAATTGATCTCATCGCTGTGATTTCTGCGCAGTCTGCTCTTTTTCCAGATTTGCCGTTTCATTTGTTACACTATAATGGCTGCTCCAAACTTTGTTCGAAGGCTGAGTGACCTTTTTCCCATTCACGGCAGATGGTGTAACCTAATGAGTCACACCAGTGAACATGAAAACAAAATGATGAGAAGAATTGACCGATTGGCAGGATGCGCGGAGAGATTAATAGATACTCAACATACGCGTAGAGGAACTCGAACTAATATATACGCGGCAATCGATACATAAAGCTGAAGAATCAGTAGATACTAGGATCGGCGAACGCAGCGATCGACATAAATGCTCAGATAACAATATGTATTGTAAATTTCTTCGCCAACACATGCTTGGAACAGATGGAAGCCATTCAGGTGATGCTCATGTTTGCGCTTCAATATGACTCACAATTTGGTGTGTTTTCAGAGAGCGAGTTCTTGCAGTGCACCTCTACAGGTGCATGTACATTGATTAGCAGCGCTGTTGTAGATTAGTGCACTTTGTTGTTCAAGTAGCGCTGCTTTTTTGAAGGTATTCGACGATGCATTTCATTGATCAGTTATATATTTATAACTGAGTGATCACATATTTAAGGTTCGTTAGGTCAACTGACTGCCCTATATATTCTCAATCTGTAAAAGTTACTATGAGCACATTTCCTCTGATAGCTTCATATAAACTCCGTTTTCAAGCAATACTAAAGCTGAACGTAAGATTATGGCACGGAAAATGTGCTCTGCATTTGACCGATGAATCAATGTATGAAATATTACAGCGCTTATGGTCTTATAGATCTGTTACAAATGCTGCTAATGTTAACATCTGCAAAGAGCAATCAATCCTTTACTGAACTCTAATGTTTTAATTATGGGCTCTGTTGCCCTATTCATAGTCTCTATTGCTCTATCTATAAGATCTGGAGCCCTATTTATAAACTCTATCGGTTTACTCATAGGCTTCGTCAGTGTCGCATTCTAGAAACCGTGGAAATATTGAATAGCTATGCATTCAACAAAATTAAGTTCCGTCGATTTAGAAGCCTTCCTAGATTATCTACAAAGCAATCACGGAAATTCGACTGGAAAAACGACTGGTAATATTTGTGTTGCTGCACAAAGACATGCTGAGCAAGAAAATGTTTGTCCTTATCGAAGTGTGTGTTCAACACGTCTCTCTTCGATGCAACGCAAGACCTGCTCGCAGTCATGTTCTTTGATGCCCTAATGGTGTTCGAAAACAACTCTTATGATATCCAGTGCGATACTATGTGTAATTTTACAAGTGTGGCAATATATGAGGTTATCAGCATCGTTTTTAGTGACAATCGCTTGCTGCCGTCTTTCGTGCCTCTCTCCAGGTGTCATTCAATACAAATTTATGCCACGTGTACGCTCAACATATTAATAACGATACAAAGGTAAGCTCATACTAGACATCTGCAATGGCATTGTTTCCAACGTTCGGAATCATCAGCAAATGTCACATTTGTTTGTGTTGATGTCTTTGTGCAATTTCCCCACGTCTATTCAATTTTTTTTCAGCATATATTAGAAAGGCCGAAAATATGGAATTTGGCATGCATCGATCAACAAAAANCATTCTAGCAGCATTTCAATATTCAAGTTAGATTTACTTATTTCCTTTTGAGATGGCAGCAACAATGCCATCGAGAATTTTTCCTTCTTCAGCATCGACCAAGCTTCATGAACTTCTAGAGGATACCTAAGGATTTAAAATCTGCTGTTGCAAGCACGCTTTGGCATGAACTAATATAAGCTTATCGGGCTTGGAAAAGTTGTCAGTGATGCGCCATTATGCATCAATACTCCTGCAGGTGGCAAACGGAGTCAGTTCCTCAGTTACGATAAATAAAACTTTCTGTGCATTGCATAAAGTGGCGGTAAATAAGTAGGAAGATAGAAACTATCGTTAAGGTGTTGTTCGCATATTGTGGTAATAATCGAAATTTTGGGAGACTCTTCTCCCTTTCCCGTTGAAAACACATCACTGCGCAAATATTCTTTGATGAGAAGCAACAATTTCCAACTCATTTTCATTAGTTTTGTGTAATTTAATATTGGAGAAGTGAAAAAGCATAGTGCAACAATTTGCAGCAATATGTCATTTTGCAGTTCCGCTCAATAGACGAACCGTTTTCATTAATTGCCAAAAAGTGCAAAACACGTGCGATAAAGCCTTCATATTCTACTCCATCCGATCGCTCACACAAATCTTCCGAAAACTCACTTTTCATGCGCTCTTGGGAAATGGTTTCGCAAAAAACTATTAGCAGTAGTTTTGCTCTGTCTTTCTGTTCGCTTCAATTAGGAAGCGACTGAAGCTAGAACTATAAAATTTGATAGGCGAATGTGCCCATAAAATGACCTCCTATAGCGTATTAAACGTTGGTATCAGCTTCGGAATGATCTGTAGGGCGTTGAAATGAAAAATTTCTTCTATTATACGCTTGAAGATTTATTGTTTACATCGACCAGGTTACAAAAAATCAGATCTGTTATGGCATTTGGCTTAGATCGAAGAGGTTCCTCTCCATATCAAGGATTTGAGGAACTGGCTGCTGAAGCGAATGAAATGGATTAGCGCATGTTGTGCTAGTTCTCCACTTGTTCATGTTCTACTAGCCCCGCTAGTGCGCTTCTCCCCTTGTTCATGATCTGACCCGTGTTTAGTGATGCTTATTTAGCCATGGTCGGTGTCGTTGGTCGCTCG
>JAARMF010001406.1:0-43870 GCA_022844705.1 Toxascaris leonina
CGAATTCAAAACAGCCACTACGACAGGGCGAATCGGACGCAACCGCTCGCGAACAGAACACGAACACAATTCTATGGTAGGAAAATAATTGTAATATATACTGTGGTAGGAACTGTGGTAGGAAAATAATTGTAATATAACGTTTCGGGTATTTTGAACGACCATGGTTTCATCGATTTCGTCGTTCTCTCCATCGATGCAGCTGACAATTTTCCCACCTTTCGCGATCCTTAGCTCGCCGCATGGACAACTCCATACAGGCCTCGCAGTGGACTTTACTTTTACATTGCTGTGGCCAGTGGTGTCGGCCTGCTGGCGACGCATGTTTTGGTTATTCGGGGTTTCCTTCTTCAGCCCTTCTTTTTCTAAGAAGTACCTACAAAGCAGCATATGCTGCCATCTCTTCCCGCGGACCGTACTCGCCGTGAAACGAAACCGTCATTGCGTAGTGTGACCATTTTTTAAGTGCTGGCGTGCCACCGCCAATTCCAGTCACGCCCTAATGGATTTCGCCCGTGGTTGCTTCGCGCCTGCTTATTCAACGCATTCGGAGGTAATGCCATATCTGACGGCCGTTCCACAGTCCAGCACCGCACTGAGCCAAGCGAAAGTAGACACAACCGCTCAACACCCGTCCAACTAGCCTAGCCCCATTCTGTATTATGTAGATGTATAAATCCGCGCAGCAGTATGACTTACTTGCATACGACAAATACCCGTCACTGAAATGTCAGGAGGTTTTTTTCTACGGCCAAAAGTATAACCGCTCCAATCCTATGGAGCATATTTCGACATATGTGGGTTAAGATTACCAGAAACAGAGAGGGACATACATGTATGAGTGCATTTATGACGTGCTTTTCGAATGTACTCATAAAATTTACGCTCACCCCGTCAGATGAAATGGATTTAATGAGAAATTGCATGCATGTCTATAAAATGGAAAGAAGCGACAATTTCATCAAGAATTAAACTACATATCTCCTGTGACGATGACAAGGCACAAAACGTAATTATCCTTTGACGAGTACTAAACGATTTAAGTTGTGTACCACAGCAATGGTGCGACAAAATTGAGGATATCAGGTCAAGGGATTATTGATGCGAAACTAATTAATCTGAAGATAGAGAATTTCAACAAGTGGTAAAGCAGATGCAGGATGCAAACTTGATTTCATTCCTTATCTATTCATAGGCACATTAGAAGAGCCACTTGTGTTACGGCTGATGTCTTATAAAGTACATGGCTTATGAAGTAGACCAGACAAAGTTTCAAGATGAAAGTTGGGAATGGCTTATCCTCTCTTCATCATCTGTTAGGTAGGGTGCAACAGAGCAATATTCTGGGACCGTTTCTATTCCTGCTTCATTTGAACGACCTTCCAGAGAATTTGCTAAGCCACTGCAAGCTTTAGGTTGATGACGTGAAGATATACAGACTTTTGGTCGAGTCCCAATTTGGTTAAAATGTATTGCGTCAAGGTATGGTTTCAGTGAAATTGTGCAAGCTCGATGGATTCACTGAAAAACGCACTGCTTTACAAAGCCAGTTTCCTAGTGACGGTGTCTTGCGGTGTCGAGTCCCCTGTGTTTATGTGGTCTTGCAATCTCCCTACAAAGGATGTGATGCAGGATTTGAGTGTTTATGTGAGTACGCACCTTAGTTGGCATGATTACACTGTTGAAGTCTCGTGGAAAGCTGCTCAAGTTACGAACTGTATTCTACCTCTTTTTATTACAAGCTTCGTAGAAAGTTATCGGAAAGCTTTCATTGCTTGCTGTCGTTTCATTTTAAGTGCTGTACCCAACTTTGCTCAACCACATTGAAAAAGGATATCGAGGTAATTGAGAGTCGAGTGGGGCGCCTCACTGCGGCGACTTTCAGGAAAGCACTTCGTGGATGGTCCCAGCCTAATTATGAGCGGTGGTTTATCATTCTTACTTAAAACCTGTGCAATATCGTAGAGCTCAGTTTGGTGAACATTTATGGTTCACGACTGCAAAAGGTTTTCTGGTACTCCGTCCGAGTGTTCCCAAAGTTTCCACTACGTTCGAGGCAACAACCCCATTCAAATTGAAAGGAAGTAAGTGAATAGAACTGACGTGCTCAATTCGTTTGTTTTTATCCGGAATTCTTTACCATATTACCATATCATATGCTGATGGCCGGCAACTTCTCGTGTTTATAGCCGCATTTGAAGCAGCGCCACCTCGCTGCGACCTGCCGTCGCTTTAAGCTTGCACATTCATATGCTCATCCCTCATAACCTCCAGCCCATTTCATTTTTTGGGCTTTAAACGCATGGCTACGTGTGTTGTTTACCTGTGATTGCCGATACCTGTGTTTCTTCGCATACTTATTCCGCAGGAGCCATGTTCCATGTTCTTTTATTGTATGACATAGTTGTCCTTGCTGTTGTCTACGTGTGCACTGAGGCAAAGACAGTAAAGATACCGCGCAACACTACCGCTTAGTTCGCACACTTTACGATGACGTCTACGTGAAAAATGAAGTCTGTGATGAGACATAAATGCAAGCCCTTGCTTGTTGTCCTGTGCCAGTGAAATAGATAAACAAATAAATAAACGATTAAGCCCATGACCGCTAATAGCACTTCGCCGCAAGATACCAGGTGACTATCTCACACTTCGAAGTTTTACTTCGGTAAAAAACCACCAACAAATATTTTCTAATTTGCATGGGAACAAATTAGACAAATTAGGGAACAAACAGTTCCAGTCGATTAATGTGCGATGCCAGCACTCGCACATTAATCGACTGGAACCCCACCCCGCATCCTCATACCTGTAAACAGCGCAGTACCCGATATAGTGCACCGCCTTCACTGCAAAAGATCCGGCACAAGCGAGTCCGCGGCAAGAAAGCAAGTATAAATGCCGCACGTTCCTGACTCCCTTCGCCTCCTCCTCACCCCCGCCAGTGAGAAGCAGGTTGCAACCTTGAAAACAGCTGTCGTAACTATAATCGTGAAGCAAGGGCCGAAGTCATCAAAAATTCGAATGAAGCGAACAAATAACAAAAACTGCAGAAAACTCATGCGAAGCTCGAATATAGCAAAGGATAGATGCGACTCAACTTCGCAAAGATGGCACCTGGGCAATATCACTCACAACCCACCCATATATGTCACTTTGTCACAAATATGGCACAGTTCGCCCTTTCACCCATATCAGTGGAGAACGCCAGCAGAAAAACACCGTATGAAATTCGTGCAACATCCAGTCATACCTCCCATCTATGAGACCCATTGCAAGTGAGCAAGTGAATTACAAACGGCTGGTGGCAGCGCCTCTCAAAAAGCGTTTACTTGTGGCGAGCAAGAGAACGCATCCTAGAGTATAACCAGACGAACGTAAACGCACCCGCTGAATATGCGGCTCGTGTAAAACAGTTTAAAAATAACGACATCCTCACAAAACCAGTATATTCTTTCTATCCAGTGCGCAGCAATGGCACCATCAGCAACAAAGAAAACTATCAGCTGTGGAGTTTGCAGGGTGGCCTCTCGAATGGAGGCGCCCTATAAGCGTCAAAAACATCAATTATTTACATTATACGAGGAAATGCAAAAGAATGTGACTGACTGCCATGCTCGGACGTTACTAAGCAATGCTAACAAGTAAAGCAGCTAAACAAAATAACGTCTCGACAAGTCAGTATTGTCTCGATCAAAAAAACAAAAAGCGTAACCTGCACGGGATCGACAACAAATACGCAATGAGTGAGAGGAAAGAATACAAAAAAGGCACGTCGGGTGAATGCAGACGAATAACAACAAAAATAAATGGAAGTAGGCTTTCTATCGAATAAAAACATCATTTATTGCAAAATGTATAAAACAGCGCACGTGGAGAACCAATGAAACACATGTATACCGCATGAATGCATCCCTCCCATTCCCCTCCTCCCCCAGTCCCGCACCATCACTTCCGTCCGTGCAACGACTTTCCACTGCAAGTGTTTTGCTTCAAGAAATTGCGCTCTCCTCAGCACCCATCCCTCCCCCTCCCACTCATCAGGTAAAATTATTTTACCAAACCCACATCACTGCATTTCTCCATGACATTCAGGGTGCACAATATGTATGCTCGTGCATCGTAAATGGTAAGCAAAAAACGCAGGCTACAGCATAAAATTCTGAAAGAGTTAAATGAAACAGCTACGAAACATAGAAAGAACGGAAAGAAAAAGAATAAAAACACGACACTGATATATGAAAGAAGGAGGAATTTGTACAGAGTATGAACGAACAACTTGCATGCTCATGCTATGCGTTGAAACGACAATTGCTAAGAGGTTTATCCATATAACCCATATTCGCATTGAGCTCGGCAAGATCGCGCTGACGGCCACCCTCAGTGCTATCCGAGCTTTCTCCACTGTAAAGTATAGAACAACAGTAAAATTATGAATGAAAGCAAAAGTCAGATCTCATGATCGGCCGAACACAATCCGATGATATGGAATAATCTTGGTGCAACAATCCTCCATATATTCTCCAACATCTGCATGGTACTCGGCAGAACAGTGGAAGAGAGATACAAAGAAGAGAGGTTTCATCAGAAGATGTAGCGTTATCAACTCCAGGTGGAAAAATGTCACCTATACAACAGTGAAACAGATCGCCATCAAATGCGAAAGCTGAGAGTTATAGGAGATATCATCCCAGATTCTGATCAAGCGCTAACTTTCTCCCATTAACCAACTTCGCACACTTCCAGCCACCACTAGCAGAAACCGCAAGCACTTCTTTGAAAAGATAAAGCCGATAAAAGAAATGAAATAAACTTACAACTGAACCGCATAGTTGCTTCGTCCACGAGACGCCATACGTGCCGCAATGACGACGGGCGCAGGAAGAGAAACGGCCGCATTCACAATCTGATGGTCGTAAGCCAACGCGTATACGACCGCCTGAACCTCGTCGCTAGGCATCTTCGCCGTATCGAACAAAATTGTATAACGTGGTGTCCTTGCGGTACCCTATGAATCGTACAGCACTGCTTCAACATACATAAAAAAAAGCCAGGCGACCAATTAAACAACTGCATATTCATCGGCACTTCTGGATCTTAGATTGACAGACCGAAGAAGCCAAATTCAGCGGAAGTTTGCATGACGCAAACAAGAAATGCCTCATTTAGTCATATTCAATGTTCTGCTGCATCATCCTCTTGTGGAGATGGAGATTATTTCATCCTTTTGATTGTTTTCCTTCGAAGTTCCCGTTCATCCGACAAAAATTTCACCACCCACCAACCCTACTAATGTCATATAATTTATACCGATAGCACAAACACACCTTCGCAACTATCAGCAGCAGAAAACTAAGTATTGACAGTGATTTCAACCTACAAGCTCACTGGAACGAAGATTCGATTACACACTGTCCGATCAAGCGAACTTCTGACAAATTCGTTTCCCGCTAATAGAAGCGAAACTGATTATGTGATCTGATCGAGGTGACTAATTCTAGAAGGAAATGACGAAAGCGTAGTAGGAACCTGAAAAGCCGAGTGCGAGTTCAGATAGAATTCGCTGAGCACCGGGTTGACGATATGCTTGTCGACGACAGTGCCTGGCTTGATGTTTTGCCCAGCTGCCTTTTCTCGTTGGTTGATTTTCTGGAAGATGACCTTTCACGCAAACATTGACATTATGTTTTCCCAAAACTCGCAGGCACATCAGGTAACGATTAGAGAATTTGGAGATCGTCGGAAGAAAAAAAATCCACCTGTCCCCTTTGTTCCACATGCTTATGATCTATGCTCAAAACCGATTACTACCCCAAAGGGCGATATTGGAAAGGCGATGTTTATTTACGACCTCGTAAATTACAAAAACGCCACAATGCACGACACAAAAACACAATATAAGGCCTGCTTAAATCAGATCCTTCCCTTGCTTACAAGTTTCATGTAAAGAGAAGGCATCAAAACATCAAAAACACTCCGATCAAAACAACAAACGGCCTCAGTCTACATGGGCAGTGGTCTCCTACGCTAAAGCAATTAAAACAGCCTCAAAAGTAAAATACAAGAATATCCACATCAAAGGTGATCATTTGAGTCAAACCCATAACGCCACCAACAACCACTCACTTATTGAAAGATGCTAGAATATGTTTCACCATAACGGAATCGCAGCCAAATCAAATTACAGCCTCTAGTGAAATGGCCAAACGTGGCGATATTCAACCGCATAAAAACATAACAAAATAAAAGACGAAAATCGAACTTTCCTGTAGAGGCGCATATTATGCATCTTCGTGGCGACTATGAATGTGATATTCGGACGATAAACGTTACCACCAACAACACCGCATGCACGCTTTACTTGTTCCACCTCATTGAGTACTACCTGCAATCAAAGCTTATTGATGCCAAAATCCAACTGACACAAATTACAATCATAGCCGAACCTAACATGACTGTGGCTATCATAACGATATTTCTGCTTCAGAGGAGGTACCGACCAGTCGTAGAGACCTCTTCAGCACTGACACTGACTAAAAAGCCAACACACGCCAACCGACTTTTTCGTCCCTTTTCGTTCCAATTAATGCGAAGAAACTGACGTATGGTTGATCCGGATCATAAACAAGGGATTACCTCTGAGTACAGCCAAACAGGTGGGTATAGCAGAATGCTGCAATTTCATTGGAAAAACCGAAATAATGAAAACACACGTATTTATATTGGCCTTCCGAAATACCGTCGCGAAGAATAAAGAGATGGTCGGGTAGCTTGCCGCGGCCCACTTGGAATTTCCTCACGGATTCCACGACCAGGTCGCACACGCTGTTGTCCGTCAACTACAACGCACTAAGTTGTCACGTCCAAGAATGTATTAAGCATCTCTCTCTAGCTTGGAATACTCGTATGTTCACATCGACCAGCGCACAGGTAACAATACAGCCTGACTATTGGTCATTTTCCCGATGCCAACAATTGAGAGGCGCCACTCCTCTGCTCAATTATTATACAAGTTAAGTTTTTAAAACCCGTGAATGGTGAACAATCTTTCATGCTGAAAATTTCAAAACATATCTGACATTACCGCGACTATACGCATGAGAAAATGCCACTCCTGCATTATCGTATTAAGGTAGAAAACTTCCTTCCAAGTAACATTAGAGAACCCAAGCCAACCGACCTCTTCCATATTCGCCATAGCGTAAAGATATCCACCGATAAACTCCAACGGGAACTTCTTGCAGTTGGATGAATACTGCAAAACGGTACCATTACGAACTGACAAAGTTACATACCAATAGGACCACCACACCTATCTCAAAAGCCGCTTCCCATCTAGAACAAGTTGCAAGATTCAGTAGTCGTCATATACGAAAATTTTAACGTTGAATCAATTAGAATAACATCCCTCTTCACTGATGCGAAAAAGGGTCCCATTAGTAATAAATACATCGGTAGCAAGTAGCAACAACTGCTCCCCTCTCCTCATTATCCACCTTAGCTACATCAAATGTTTAACCACAGGATTGATTAACGAGAATATGAGTTCATATTTAGCACTTGCTTTACCCTGATTTGCTCACCACTCTTGTCTGCGCCTCATCAACTTCCTTCTCCCACAAGTTGAACAACAATAAAGCACAAACAAAATTAAACAAGCAATGCTCAAGAAAAGCTTACACCAACGACCGATGGCACCGTTGTCTTGTCCGCTCCACGCACTGCAGCCATCGGTGGGTGCGCTACATCGATACCGACCACAAGTCGACCCTCATTCATCAACCACTTCTGTGCACTGAAATAAACACTAAAGTCAACTCCTGTGACAAGTGAGAATGAAAGTTTAAATGTACCACAAGTGGAGCAACAAAAGCTATGACTCAAGGTACCTAACAGTCAACGCACAACTCGGCATACCTCCCACCAAATCTTTCAAAAACCTCGGTGATTCATGTTTATAAATATGCATAAATAAGGAAAAGGCATCGCACTTTTCTCGCTCATGCTGAAACTGTCACCGACGAACGAGAATACTTCATCTGCAGCGACCCGAAATCCACTCCACGAATTCGTCCATTTGCAATAATAAATACACAAATAGGACGCATAACATACACTTCATTCTCGAGCACCAAGCCGAAGTTGATGCCGCCCAGCTTGAGGTTCGTCTTGTTGACAATATTGTCAAGCGTTTGCCACTTTTGCGGAGCCTGACTTGCTGTTCTCGTTGTGAGATCTTGAGTGACTATCTGCAGCCGCGCTTCCGCTAGCTTTATGTGGCCTGCAAAAGTTATGTGGATAAAGTGGCTGAACTTTGCTTGTATCACATCCAAAAAGACTGCTTCAAGAGAAATAAAACTCGCTATTTATACAATATTTTGTAGCGATTGATGGCACAAAGATCATGAGAAAACGCGAAAAAGATTGATGGCAAAGTGCGATTGGTATCACCAGAACTGTTACTCAGTCCACCCACCTTCTCAACGAAACAACCAACTAGGACTCTGCAGCCCATTCAGTCCATAACCTTTTAACTTGGAGTATTTTCGACACCTCACTTGGCCAACACGTTCCCTCTCTCTTCCCTCTTCTCTGATTAATATCAATGATTCTTCTCCCTATCAAAAGCACGAATCCATGAAACCGTTACCGTGGAGTTTGAGCATATCGCTCGTGATGAAATGAACAAAGGTTGCACCCATCTGCTTCGCTTTCTGCATACAAACGTCGACCTCCTGCTCGCGTGCGCCGCGAACATAATCGACAACCATCGGATCAGCCAACTGCATGCCACGCTGACGACACTGATTCATGAACGCTTGCACGTACGCGCTAAAACAGGCAAGCTCATCGCCTTCGACGACATTAGCTAATTTTCCGGAATAAGCAACCAGAGAGGAATATCTACCTTAAATTACTCTCTCCGTTAGTGGCTTCCAATCTTTCTTCTCTGGGCCATACTCTCAAAAAATTTGTTAGGTTCACTGCCAATCTTTCACTGATAAGAAATTTATTGGTAACTTCTAAGAATGCTGATTTACAACATTTGAAACAGCTAGTTGATAGCATAGTCGTTGGCATCGGCAAAACAAAAAAAAAAAGAGGCTTTCTGCCGTACTTGCCACTTACCGCGTGATCCTTGCAGACGACGCTGCCGGGCGCGATAACAAAGAAGGACTTAGGAACAAAATCTTCGCACTGGCGCAGTAGACTCGCATGACACACACATGTCAGAAACGCCACACATTCTCCCTCTCCTGCCCCCTCACCTCACCTCACCTCACCGTACCAGTGAAGAACGCTTCTGCGAGGAGCCCCCAAAGTTTACCACTTTCCGTTTGCGTAATGTGCGCCTGCAATAGCTACCACAGAACAAACGGCAGGCCCTGAAGCACTTACTGAAGTTTGTCACTGCCGAAAAAACGCTCCGTACCACCAACAAGCGTCACCACATGCCACTTGTTACATTTCGCCGGAAAGAGATATTGGTTTCTGTTGGCTAGCCATGATGTCTGAAAAGGCACAAGCAATTATATAAAAATTACAGCGACATATCAAATGCTTTGGCATCGCCTCAATCGCACACTCCCGTTCATATCTTATCCGCTCTAAGGCGGCGCAGCAAATTAGTTGGGTTTGTAATAATGGGGCACTTACTGGCCAATCCCTTTCCACACCAACTTCACCCATTTAGAAAAGTGGCACGCATCACTGAGCCATAATGCAACAGCTTGAACAGACCGATGCAATCAACAAATCTTTTACGACATTCTGAACAAGTGTTCATCAAGGAAGTATTATAAGAACAGATATTGGAACAGTATCGTGTTATATTTAGTGCCCCCATCACATAACAGCAAACATCGTTTCTAAGTGCAATCTCGTCAAGATTTCAAACAGCAATTAGAATAATAAAGTTGCGAAATCCGAGCAAAAAAACCGATGGGCAAAAAATTTTTTCAATTGAGGAAGTGAGACGCTTCATTTCTAGCTAGCATCAGACGAGCTTTCACCAAGAAACCTCATCAAAGACTCTAGCAGCCTAACAAGTGTCGTTGATTTCGACGGCCACCCACTCAAATGACCCCTTTAGCGCCGAAATGCTGAAACAACACACGAAGACGTACATTCACGTCGGCTTATTGGGACTCGTACAGGAGATGCGGCACCCATACTTTCTAGTAGAAAAACACTTCAAGCGCGCTAACTATATAGTAAATACAACAACTATCTGGCTTAATTCCATCTAAAATGACGAAAAAAGTTACTACCCGTTCGGGGTTCACTGTAGTTCTTTCGTTACGTCCATATTGGATTTGCGGTGGTGGTAGAACGCGACCGTTCAGCTGCAACAACACCATACTGACAATAAAAAGATGTTAATAATGACAAAGACGCATGATTGCAAAATTAAAGCGCAATTGCAGGATCGGATATCTTCTCATTTATTTGATAAAATAAGGTGAGATAGGGCGCCGTACAAACGTAATCTATGCTTCTCCATTCGAATTATGGGGGAGCGGAGGCGGAGGGAGAGGGGGGAGGGGGGGGGGGGAGAAGAGGGGAGGGTAGAGCAGTGCTTATCCTGACGATGGAGCTCACATATTACCGTCGGAAGTGAAACGCGTTTCACAGAAACCCCCACCTCCACCTCCCCTCCCCCCTCCCCCCAGAAAAAGCATGCAATAAAACAACTGAATTTCTTACAGTGAGATTCTTCGTCATGGTGACAAGGTATTCGCGCATCCAGCGATTCGGCTCCGTACCATCTAATTTCATCGCTTTTGTTATCGCCGCCGTTTGATGGATACGATCAATTGGCAACGCGGCACAAGCCTGCAACCAACTAACTACAATGAGCTCTGCTGCGTTTGAAGAGGAACCAAATCTTTCAGCTATGACCCCGCTCCTCCATTTAAGATATAAGCCGACTATGTCGCAGTTGAGGAAATGCTCCCCCTAAGTTTGGGATCTATTCGATTCGGCTTAAGTGGATGCTTCAACTTCAACCACGTAATTAATTCCGCTGTTGGATAGGTCAAAGTTTTTGTTTTCCAGCAGGCTTTTCTTCATTTCACTGGCGGCCTAGAAGCGATGTGGAAACTACTCATACAAAAGCAGCTGGCATATAGCAGAAGAGTGGGGTCGTGGTGCACCTGAGTACCATTGCGTGAGCATTATGAAGCGAAGGCAAGGCAAACTTTACTGTATGTACTGATGGTGTGTATTAGCAGTCCAGCTGTAGAGATTAGTTTTACCTTCAGATAAAGGCTCGTTTACAAATTTTTATACTACGAACAGATACAGTGCAGCATCAAGAGCTTGCTCAAAAAGGAGACTTACGCTACAACATTCCCTGCAAGCCGGTATTACCAGCAGTGAACTTGCATGCACGCTAATAACACATCCACTCTATGTAGAAACGTCGAGCTGACACTGTTGAGACGCAGAAAGATCAAATAACAAGAAAAACAGCACTTGATTGCGCATCTAACGAAATTGATTTTACTGACACCGAAACGCATGCATACGTTTACGCTCGACACAAACCTCCCAAAAGACCCGACGCCAAGCCGCCATATCACAGAATTTTATCGAATGAACAAGCGGTTTTCTGACTGCAGTCTCACCCACGGCATTCTTCTAACCCTCGTAAACGTGATTTTGATGCTTTGTGAAAAAGATTTGGCAGAACAATGCCTCTGCACTAACTTAAACTGTGTTCACCATATCAGTCACATGCTACACTCTGTCCCGTGCTGGTTCAGACAAGGAGACTGATTCATATTAAGGAAAAACTTCCAACCTTGATCATTGCTTGCACCTGCGCCGAAGACTGTTGCGTCTGCGCCACTCTTTGATTTTCACAAACTACCAACTTTTCCATAGGATAGTAGTTCTCACCGTTGGAACGCTTCTCGATTACCAATGGCAGTCGTGGATATTTCAGACGAATGTCATACTTCAACGAAAAGTAGTCAGCCACAGTTACCATCTGATTCTCGCACTTGAATCTATAAAGCAGGAATACGCGCGTAAATATGTATTGGCTCTTAAGAAGTGAGCTGCCGATCGGAAGCCATAAACCAGTCTTATGAAATAAACGTGAATAACACGGTACAGCACGTCCACAAATCCACATGATACAACATCAGCGTTTTACTTTATCAACAGCGTAGCCGAGTTCACGGATTCAGAAAGCACCTCGACCACCAAGCACCTATCCACCCCCACCTCACTTCCCAGAAATCGAACAGCTTTGTAACGCCACAATTTGATACAAAGCTGCACTATTCGGGGCGACGACCCAGCCAGAACAAATTATTGGACAGCCTACGAAATCAACAGTTGTAAGCGAAGCTCCTTGAAGCAGTAAGACGAAAATATGAAAATTACGGCTGAGGAATGCGTTTACTCTTTGAAGGACGAGTAAAAGACCAATTTAAGTGTTTCCTTCAATTTGCACACCGAACACTTAAAAGAAAAACACTCCGGCACAACGATCGCATCATATGCAGAGAAATCTAACGCAATCTAATATATACTAAGAACATGTATCATCAACATACAGAAACGAAAAAGTTCCACGCAGTTCTCAAAAGGAAGCGTTAAAGAGCAAGATAGGAAGCAAAGCTCACTTCATTTGAAGTGCATTTTGAGTCGCGATATTGGTGATCATGAATGCTCTCTCCTTCCCGTATTGGCAGCGGACGTATAAACCTGCAACAAACATAAAAATCTGTTCTACAAAAAAGCGATTTTAACGACATGAATGAAAGATCGAGAAGCACAACTCCGTACTCGATTAAGAAAACAGTAGATGATTTTGTGCGGCGGCAAGAGAGCTAAGGATATCAGTGTAATATCAGAGATCACATCTTCGCTAAAGAAGCCAGTGGAGTGCCTAGCACCTTAAAGATTGTTGTGGTCTCTTCAGCAACTTGGATGGTATCTGTTAGCAAATGCAGAACACTTCTCAGTTACGAACCTTGACACATCTCGACCAAATCCTATTCTTATCGATTCTCAAATACTCGATCACTTTCCTCGTCAACAAACATTTCTGAACTGGTGAGGTCTGCAACTCGCCTCCCGTATTACTGGGAAATGCGACTGTGACTTCGCCTATCAATTTGCCACGAGTGCTTCAAGCTCGTTTTAGCAATGTTACATCTGTCTCACAATACGGACTCGTTTAGTCGGCATATCTGTGTGCCTAATCCCCCCTTCAGTATACCTCCCTTCATGTGTTATGATAAGGACGTCACACATAGAACAAATATCGATTTCGAACTGGCCAGAAAACAAAACGACTGCCAACGGTGGCAGAAGGAGAAACGTATTCAGGAAGAACAGAGAGTGCGTCTTCGTGAGGCCAGTCCTTTATGAGTTTCGAAGTGTTTTTGAGTCTGCTGGGAGATTTTCATGTTTCATAATTCTACTCATGCGTTTTTCTTCAGAAAAGTTCAGGATTGGGTTCACCTTCCCTGAGATATTACAATGAAGTGCCGCATCAACACCTGCCTCCGCTGTGCTTACCTACACCGCATACCCTACAGCTCGAAAAGCTCTTTCTAAATACGTATATGTTTCATCATCCCTTGGCTACAACTGAGACGAAAAATTAACAACATTAGAGAAACCACTGCATGATATCAAAAAAGCAGTAAAATTAAAATGCTGACCTCGGAGCAATTTCTTCAGCTGCGGAATTTGACGACAGTTCAAGCTCAATTTGGCCGCATCGAGGTTGAAAACCATCGCCACCTTTTCAGCGACGGACTGATGCTCAATGTGGAACGCCGCTTTTTTCACTTAAAAAATCCAGCAAGCATCACTCTCGGGTTTCATGAATTCCTGTTTTTTCCGGAGCAACAAACAAGGTCAGGCACCTCCATTCAAATAAATCATTGAACGGAGAGTAAGAGAAACCCTCTTTTTACATATTTTCCAACGTCTAACTAGTAAGATGTGGAAAGGATACAGATCAATTCAGTGCACCCAGGATGATAAGCAGCGGGGACATATAACGACACGAATCACAATAAGCAGTGAAAATAAATGCCTCACATGCAATCGTAAATGCCCACAATACACCTCATTGTCATCAGACCAGCAACGCGACAATTTCTCATTACAAAGCCTCAGTACCACATATCCATCCTCAATCTTGGGGAAGCATCGATGAAGATAAACCCTGTTGTAAATGTGCCCATAAGTGGACTAACTGAATGCTGACTGTTTCACTTCTAAGCGATCGTTTTAAAAGAACCCTATCAGACCACCCATTTGAAACCTTTGTTAAAACACCACTTTCGACGGATATTTACAACTAAACTAATCAAATGAGGCGGAATTCCGATCACTATAAACTTGCTCATCAAATACCAGTAGACCGCAGTAAGAAACAACCCCATCCACATAGTAAGAAACATACATTGGATTCATGAAAACTGCGCTGAGGACTAGTCCTTACTACTGCTCACGAAATATTTATTACAGCACAAATTCATCCTCCCCTTCATAATACGACAAACAGTGAAGGTTAAAACAAAAACAAACCGCACAACTTAATCGCCGTAAAAAAGTGGTATTACACGCCGTGAAAGGAAAGTGATATTACAACCGGCTGAGGGATTAAAAGTAAAACCGCAAGCACTTAAAAAGACGAAAATAATTCATACCATCCATGACTAACGCCGCATTGATACCTCCAGGACCCCTAGGACCTTCGATCAGTTTGACTCCCTTGGATGCACCTATGCCGACGTACTTGCCATCCGGAAGCGGAGGCATGTCCTGATCTCTGAATCCGAATTCGTACGGCTCGAGCAGGAAACTCTGACCAGTTCCATAGGTGACAAAGCGCCCCCTGCAAATATTTGTTTTCACCAGTAAACAAAGTGTTTACGGTCAGACAAGAAGACTGTAAACAAAGAGTCATCGCGCCCCTCCGGTCCGCTATCGATGAGGGACAGAACATATCTGAAGCGTGTGATGGCCCCTGACTTCATATTGCCACTACCTTTCACCAGTGAAGCAAACAAATGAAAGAAATCACTTGCACATTTTTTTGACACAACAGCCGTTCCACTGCAATTGCTTAATTAGTTAACTGTATAGTAAAAACACCAGTAAATTGTTCAGAGAAATCATCACCGCTAATCTGTTGAATTCGACCCATCGATTATCCAATAAAAGCTTATGCAAATCTAACTTCAGATAACGAAAAAGATTAGATTATTTGTGGTAACGGTCCTTTTTGTCCTCAATTCCCACTGCTTTCGCCTCCTGCGCCTCGAAGTGATCAAATTTCAGCCCCGTCAGACTATTTTCGTCCACACAATCCTCTCCTGTATTCCACATACTCGACACGTAGAGATCGACAAACGCCATTTGAGAAAGTGTAGGACAAACTGGCACAAAAACGTGGCGCTATGCATATCCTCCCTCTCTTCGACAGGCGTTATTTAACAAAGAAGAGAAAGTCCATTCACCTCTCCCCTCTTTCCTTCCCGTAGTCGTGCTAATTACTTTGCCATTTGCCAACACAGATTCCTAAATTTCTAGCAAATTCTTCATGTAAATGATGAGATAATGCTGACTCGGTGAAGAACGCTTCTTGCGATGCAAGCAATTCAAAGAACTGCTGCAGACTTCTGTTGACTCGATTTCCATCTGCACTAACTCCTTGCTTCAGATCGCTTACCGTTAGTTGGAAGTCCTCCGTGCATTGCTTAATCTACAAAATATAAAATTATTCCCTCAGACCTAAGTTAGGCTTTAGGTGTAGATGAAGGCTGAAGCTCGTCACGGGCCAAAATTATCCTTCCAACAACTTCATCCCCATTTCACAAGAACCTTGAAAACCACCCACGTTGCATGACGAAAATAAGATCAAACGTTCTAATAAAACAAATGACGGAGAACTATTAAATCGGCCAATTTCAACCAGTTTTTGTTGGTTTTGCTTATATCGCCAGCCTGCGTCGACTCGAGTAGCCTAAAACTCTATAAGTCTGACAGCATCAAGTTTTAACAGCGCTTTACGCAATCCGTAATACTTTTCAACTTCGGAAGACACTAAAACGAATAAGCTAGACGCATATGTAAGACCTTTGTTTACAACATGAACGTGGCCGGATAATGTTAGAGGGAGCAAAAACTAATGAACGTTGCAAGTCATCTACATTTATCTATGATGGCCAAGAGATCATTTATGACCCGAATGAATTAAAAGCTTGAATCAATATTTGCAGCAGCCAAACGAATAGCGCCTGTGACCACTAAGCGCAAAGTCCAACATTGAAAATTACGTTCGTACACTCAGATAATTCATACCTCAAAGATACGTTCACCTCCACTCCTCATTTTCTCAAATTCACTACAGATCTTGCGCATCGACAAAGCTCAAAAGTTGAATCAATTGTATAAAACACTTTAAACCCCACAGTGAATGAAAAATTACTAATACGATCACTTTTGAATGGCCAACTTTTGGTCTGAAAAGACGGGAAAGCCTAAAGCCCATACTGAGTTCAACATCTTGAAAGGTATAGCTCGAGTGTGCTATTTTGACTCCTTCAACAGATCAAAGTCAGACTGCAGTTAAAATTTGAGAAAATACAGCTTCAGGTGTACGCGTCAGACGTTACCGACCAACTGAACACCAAAGATTGTTCTTCTGGCACATTATTTCTTCGCATCACCTCCTACCCACCATCCTAACATAACGTGCTCCTTTCTCACTCATGAGGTCAGGTGAAATAATATGAAATAGCAATAGCACAACGTTAAAGTACTCATGGTAGTGTTAGAACAAAAGCACCAAACAATACGTTCTATATTTCAAACCATACATCCACATTAACGTACTAAAAAAGAAACGAACAGCAAATGAAATGCTTATACTACTAACTTACATTGAAGATCACACGAACGCAACCGGCGCTAATGCTGCCCTCTGGGAGTTCCTGTGGAGTGACGACGAACGTTTTCGTCTGAAACACATATTCCCACGAACCAAAGCAACCCCAATCTTCACAAACGTTTCTGCACCAAGAAACCAGACGTGATTTGAATCCAGAGTAATCCATACACAACGCTGGAAACGAAATTTACATGTAATAGAGACGGAGGACGACCAGTGTATATGTGGGTGCACCATTCTCTCTTACCAGGAATGGGGCCACTTCCCTACAACCGTTCCCAATCCTCGATCAAAAGCCAGGTAAGGAACACCAACACATAAATAATGAACGGCATCCAGAAAAAGAATTACTCGCTAATTTAGGTTGGTAAGAACTTTTAAAAAATCAGAATATTTCAGGCCCTGAGTTCGAAAAATCAGCTCAATGTCTCTCTTTTCAGTGACCACTAAATCTGAACTGCCACTGCCTTCCTCGCAGCCTGTTGAAATACAGTGACCACCCTCAGAGAGAAAAACACTCACACACCTGCTATAAACAAGGCAAACAAATTTTACGTTCAAAGTGGTAGCCGATGTTGGTCTCTGAAAAAACCTTCGGACGGGGTTCTGGTGCTTGGGCCTTCGAGTTAACCGCAACAAAACAGTCCCCATTAGTCATACTGAGCTTTTTCGATGACTAACGACCATTAAAGCATCGCCCAACATATTCCGCATAACCGTTTCCATATTCCTGCACACTCGGCATAACCTACAATGGTGACGTGCTTCAGCTCACCGCTTCACTGAATGCGCTGTTTAAATCTTGGGCACATCGGATCAGTCCATAAAGTATATTAATCCCTTCTGATAAATCACGACCCCTATTGAAGGTCGAACTGTGAGAGGCCATAAAAAGAGAAAACTCGTTTTTCTCGCCTGTGCTTTCTCTTCGGCCTTCATTTTCAACAGCTTTCATCCGACTGCAATCTCAGCCTCGAAACGCAACTCCAATTCGTGACAAATAACAATAGATCCATGAATATTAGGAAACGGTGAGCCCATCACGCATTTCTATCGGTATTTCAAATACTTGCACGATTTTTACGTTACTCTGACACGAAACATTCCTTTTTCTTCATCGATAAATAACGCACGTCAAATGCTCGTCCCTTTCAAAGTGAAGGGTTTTCAACAAGCCTGTATTGCTACCTCATCGTTTGCGATTTGCAGCTTGTCGTGAGTATATAGAAGTGAGGCACGGTCATAGACGAGGCCCTCCTGTTTGCCAAAGAATGCCTGTTCGCGTTGTACAAGTCTCACGAACACTGCGACGCATCGATTCTTGCGTTCGATTGATGGAAAGCTACAAATAAGCTCCTCTGAAAATCAATAATAACTTGGATAACGAAAACATAACACCTACGTTAAAAACTCCAAAAATCGATAAATAAATCAGCAGCAAGCATTAGACGTTCATTTCCTTTAACTGAGCCCATCGACAAACTGGTCGATGAGCTCAGGTAAAGGACTTCTTCATCAGCACTCCCTTCTGGCCTAAACTTCCTATCACACTTCCATATCAGTAGAGCAACCATTATACCATAAGAGATGGAGTAGTGGAAGAGTTGTCTTTTATGAATCCGCTCATCAAAGGAAGTCAGTAGGTCAGTAGCATTCGAATTCCGGATCCGTTATCGTTTTACAATGCAAGTTCCATTACAGCGCCGTCGCATACTTTTGCCCCCATGTTAGATTCGTATCGAATTGGCATTCAGAGTGCAAAAAAAAAAAAAAAAAAAAAAAAAAAAAAAAAAAAAAAAAAAAAAAAAAAAAAAAAAAAAAAAAAAAAAAAAAAAAAAAAAAAAAAAAAAAAAAAAAAAAAAAAAAAAAAAAAAAAAAAAAAAAAAAAAAAAAAAAAAAAAAAAAAAAAAAAAAAAAAAAAAAAAAAAAAAAAAAAAAAAAAAAAAAAAAAAAAAAAAAAAAAAAAAAAAAAAAAAAAAAAAAAAAAAAAAAAAAAAAAAAAAAAAAAAAAAAAAAAAAAAAAAAAAAAAAAAAAAAAAAAAAAAAAAAAAAAAAAAAAAAAAAAAAAAAAAAAAAAAAAAAAAAAAAAAAAAAAAAAAAAAAAAAAAAAAAAAAAAAAAAAAAAAAAAAAAAAAAAAAAAAAAAAAAAAAAAAAAAAAAAAAAAAAAAAAAAAAAAAAAAAAAAAAAAAAAAAAAAAAAAAAAAAAAAAAAAAAAAAAAAAAAAAAAAAAAAAAAAAAAAAAAAAAAAAAAAAAAAAAAAAAAAAAAAAAAAAAAAAAAAAAAAAAAAAAAAAAAAAAAAAAAAAAAAAAACAGAAACAAACCACTAGCGTTTCGCCACATAACAGTATATACGAGCCATTTCTTTTTTATTGCTCATAGAGCAGGCTATAAAAAGCACTTAAACAACTCCACATCTTGGAATATGAAAAGGGATGCAATGCCCAGAACTTCTGCAATCACGAGCTACCATCCAGAGGAGACAAATATAGCGCTGTCTCGTTCACACTATCCGCAGTATCATCACATACCAGGATTCAAATCCGATGCTCATTTTTGTTATCGCCATAGATCAAATACGTCCAACACCCAATCAGCGCAACTGGGGCCGAAATAGTACCATCCCATTCAAATATTACGAGCAGAAAAAAAAAACTACTCATCGCGGCATTGTTTGGTGACTTCTTTCACAGTAGCATCTTCATCTGTCTTCGGTGGAAACTCCTCCAGAACGCGAACGTCGTAACGATACACAGGCAGATTCTTCTTCGGTATGACGCCCCAAACGTTTGAAACCAACTCCACGCTCTCCGCGAACCGCTGCCCAGGACTAACCTTATCAGCGAAGTTCACCGGGATATCTCTGATCTACAATACCTTAATCCCAGAACATCAAGGATCGTGAACAAAACGAGAAGCCACACACATTCCTTCCTAGGTGACGTAATCACCCTTCCTTCATTCCCCCTTCTCCTTGTTAACCAAACCGTTATCACTGTCAGGATACGGCCGCAGTAACTATTCTAAGGAACTCCACTCCCGCTATCTTCCGACGAGGAGCTCGAGATGAAGCTCAATCCTTATTGATTGGGATCGCAACCGGACTTTAGAAAAAAACAACGAAAAACTGTATCAATTCAACGACAGTCAACGCACCGACAACGCTCAAGCTTCCTTTCCAATTGCCACAACCCACCGCTGCACCTAAATCCTATCCAAGAGGAACTATCCATTCGAAACTAGCCCATCTGAGCGACGCAAACAGGCACTTTCTTCGGTATGACATCTCAAAGTCTGTATCTTGCTACCGTGACGTGCCCTAACCCCAATTCCATGCAACGACGTTGACGTTCCCCAAGCCCAGGTGGACATCAACCCCAAACTTCGGAAAAACCTGATAAACCTCAGTTCTGTCTATGCTATCATGGACATCCTATCAGATAGTCACATCTCTCAATGGCGACTCAGCCGTATTAGAAAGTTCACCTTTCATTCATGAATGTTTGTACACATCTCACTTAATCCACCTCTGCACTGTAGAAGCGAACGAAAACGACATTACTCACATTGTTTCATAATGCTTTTTTCATCCTCTCAACAGCACCACATCAAGCGAAGTTACTCATACTTTTATATAAAGAAAGAATATATTATATACAATTCGATACAAAGAAGGAAAGGGCACCTTCATCCACTCGGCTTTCTTCGCAAGCTCATCCATCTCGCCTTTACTCATTCCACCTGCAACTCATTGCCAGTAAAGAACGTTATATAAACCACCAACTCGAATCAAAACGAGCACATGTCTCATAATACAGCATTTTCGTTTGTGCGCAAATTGCATGACATGTAAAAATCTATAATACCATCCAACTCCTAATTTATGAGCCAACAATAATGTACACATTTAATATATGCATCTAAAGCATCAAGAAATAATTCGCTTCATAGCAAGAGAAACAAAAGTCGGCCTAGTTAATTCAAAAAGCGAGCATTAATTCAATGAAAGGGATTATCAAATATGACTGCCGCCATAGTAGATGCCTTCCACATAGTCCAAGTGATATCACTGCAAATACATTCGGAACCATAAAAAGCGCCA
This sequence comes from Toxascaris leonina, assembly GCA_022844705.1. NCBI lineage: Eukaryota > Metazoa > Nematoda > Chromadorea > Rhabditida > Ascarididae > Toxascaris > Toxascaris leonina. The sequence continues at coordinate 21,029 of JAARMF010001406.1, forward strand.
TTATCGTAAAATCGAATGCGTTTGGTTAAATTCGACCGCATTCAATTCAGTCTTCACAGAAAAAAGTGAACCGAATTACACAATAATAAAAATTTTTAATGCATGAAGCAGATGAGGGATGGTAGGATGTGGGGAAGAGGAAGGGTGACAAAAGAGAGAAGGAAAGAAAGTGGTGGGGATGGCCTCCCTTCCCTGATCAGACGTTCCCTTTTGCGTAATTCCAAAGAAAGAATTTTTGGTCTGAATTCAACGTGGTCCGGTTTAGAACAGAAACACGTTCGGCTAAGCGAAGAGCACATCAGTGCAACTGACGAAAACGTTCATACGAACAAAAGAATGAACGGATAAAACTGAAAATTATTAGTGCTTTTCGCACTTCGCAGGTAAGCGTAAAAACTGCGCGCACGCTCAGTCTCTCTTGTAGCTGCTGAACGATGGTCAACACCTTTAAAACGCGAGATGTTGCTGTTGGTAATGTGTATTGTTACTTATGATGCCTCAATAGGTAAACAGCCTTCTAAAGAAATGTTCATCAGCCTCTGACAGCACCAACGGCTCGGGTGGGAAATATAGCCGAAGCGAGATGTGTATGGGAAACATGGGTGCAGCACTATCAGCTTTTGAAAGGGGATTGGGATGCACAGATATAGCACTTTCCGGGACTGCAGGTGTTGAACGAAGATGAGCTGGTACAACAAGCGCTTTTGCAACCCGCTCACCTCATCAACTACTAGTCGAGTCACCAATATAATAGAACTAATTTAAAGTTTAAATTGCACCCACGACTTCAACATAAACTATCCATAAAAAGAAGAAAAGCCAATCGATCCGATCGCCCATTCATCCGAATCTACTAAATATCTTTTTTTTATTGACGCAACCAATACAAAACGAAATGAGAACAGCGTAAAGCCTCTGCAGAACTTTTTTGACTCTCGGAAATATCTAATGCTCATTCAGAAAAAGACGAATCAATCTGCAACCTGGTATAAGATACCATGCTATGGCGCAATTTATACTCACCATAATAAGAGCTTCGGCAGCTCTCTAGCTGGTCTGGTAGACAGACATACACGCGATTTCATTGCGCTACGTGTTGCAAGGCAAATGTGCAAGAATCATATTTGCGCCAGCAATATATTATACAAGCACGAAAACATCAGAAGAGACAATCTTATAGCCTCAGACAGTGCAATTTCCGCTTCAAATGTTAAATTAATTTGTCATCGTATAAATAGACAAACAAACATTTGTCAACTTAAGCAATCAATAGAAGAGTCGAAGCAACATGGGGTGCATTTTTTGGAAAGCGGCAAATCTGAAATCATCTGACAGCGATTAACGGCGAAGCCGATGAAATTTCTAGCCGTATATTCTCCAACCCTCCGCGAAGGCACTGAATTTCCGAATTTGATTCCGCGCCACGAATCCATCAAAGACCCTAACCAATTCAAGCACACAGAAACAAACAATCCCTTCTACCATTAGATATTCTATTAAATCGACCATGAACTTCACCTGTGCAGGTATATATTATTCAGTTCCGCATACGCCTCGTAACTTCATGCACACAAGAAGGGAAGCGCACTCGGCACCATTCCCCTGGTCGAGAAGAGTACATCTAAAAACTTGTTGCGGGTATGCCTCACTCGAGCTCGCACCTAAGAGACATAGTGAAAGATTTGTGCTTCAATGCTATTATACACCGGGTTTCGCAATCTCTTCCATATCCATTGTCGATTGAAATATACCATTAACTCTTCCTGCTACGTCTCACACATCCATTCAAAAGCTAGCAAGCCTAATCAGTCGTAGTGACAAATTCGAATAAACCGTGAAATCAGTCTAAATTTTTTGTGCACTGTTTAAAAAGCATCAACTTTCCAAATGCAACTCATCAATTTATTTGCATATGCTGCGTATTGCCTGAGAGAACAAAAACAAGACACAACTCATTCGTGTTTGATTGTTTGACGACAGTCAAACGCCAAGGCCATCTTTTACGGTATGAATTCCATCGAAATACCCCTTAACAGTGCTTATGCACACACACTCCACCTTCCTTAATAGCAATAGAGAAGAAAGCAAAAACATGCCAATATAGTAACATTACTGTATCGCAAGGACAATAGCGAAGCAAAACTGGTTAAATTCTGGAAAGTTCACGACGCTTGGCCTCAAATTAAAGAACGATACTATAAATGAAAGGGAGTTCAATTCGCGCACAGCAACATAAAACATTGAAGAGGATAACCGAAAAGCAACTCAAAATTACGAATTAAGAACACTGTGCACTCCAGAATAATGTTATCAAAAGCATGTCGTAAAATTGCCTCTTCCACTCTCTCTGTCTTCCATCTCCCAATCACCACCATACCTGTAAAAAAATTTGCTACAGAGAATTTCTGAAAAGTGTTGCATGGCTGATATGGCTGAATGCTGTGCGCCATATATGTGCTTCGCATCACCTCTGCACACCGCACAGATAAACGGCAAAAAGTAATACCAGCCAGAAAGCAGGAAAAAGCTCAAAAGTACAAGTAAATCCACATGACTTCATGCGTGCACCACCGTTCTTCGTAGAGCGCCTCGATCGATACGCCGTATGGTTTATAAAGCGAAAGAACATAACGCCACATCGATGAGCAAGAAGCTTTACGCACATTGTGTCTTTTGCAAACTTCGCCAAGATATCTTTGGGGCATGTCAGTGAACTAGTACTGCCTACAACCAGACGGTGAAGGAAGGGGTTACGGTGGAGGGCTGAAAGACGGCAAGAGATTAAATGGAGGGATAGAACGGGAAGGGAGGGGGAGGCATCATAACTCTCCAATGCAAAAACGACCGCCAAACTTTTAACAAAGAGATGATGCTTCAAAATTCAGCTTAAACAGATGGCATAACTTCCATGACATGAAATATATTCAATAGGAACAATTTCTGCATGAACATTTATCGGATGCAAAAAGAAAAAAAAACTGAGGAAAAAACTACACCAAAGATTTTAAAAAATCGGCAGAGAAGTTGATAGTAGTTTGAAGTGGGGAAGCACCGAATTTGGAGCTGATCGCAACAAAAATCGGTGCGGCTACACTCTCGACGACGTTAGATTCGGATATGACGCAATCTCCTGCGCTGAAATTATCCTCCACGCGACAATGAAGTTATAAACAGTCCATTTCGAAGCCCCCGCCACCTCCACCTTGACCTCACTACCTACGAAAACTCAATCCTGTCAATTTTCGCTGCACTTGCAGACCTGTGGCCATTCTTGGAGAGGACGAACTCAGCATCTTCGCTAATCCAATCTTTACTTTCGTTGCAATTTGGGACATTCTTGTGTGCACCTACAACTGCTCTCTCCATTCCAAAGCAGTGGAACGAAATCCTGGCGTCGGGGAGCGTGGAAGCGAGGAGGTGATCTATTCCGGACTACTACAAGCAAAATTCTAGGGCAGAGGTGAGACGGCGCTGGCTGCGTCTGCCTTCACCCTGGGCGAATGCGATAGAGAGGGACCGAGCGATAAAGTACCAAATGAGATAGCAATAGATAAGAGCCAGATGTTAGTTTGTAAGATAGTGCGCACGTTCGCTTGCACCGTCTCCGTATGCTCCACTTGTGAATCATCAGCACTTGGCAGACATCTTTAACACCCGCCCCACCCCCCCCCCCCCCTCCCCCCTCCTTCCTTCCCTACAAACAAATTAACGAACACATCTACAACGCACGAATCCCCACAAACCCTACTAGCGACCGCGACCCGCACCCGAATATCAAAAATGAAATGCTGAGGTACTATCCTTCATAATAAGAGACTGTCGTCTCAGAACTAACACAATCAGCAGTGCTAATACTCACTCTTGTTCCAGAAAAAGCCCAAAATAACGACCAGTCTAACACACCCCCATCGACCCAACACGCCCCATACAGATCCAAAACAACTCATAACAAACGCATCCAACGAACCTCACAATAAACCCCCAACAAGCGTTACTGATCAAGACGCGGATGAAATGGCCTCAGATGTTTAGCGCGCATTTTGCATCTGAATTTGGCACCTTCGACAAGCCGGTCAAAATCAGTAAATTTGTTACACTGATCTGGAATATCACATATTTAGGCAGGAAAGTAGCGAATCTCATTGTTCTGTGCGTAACGCACCAAATTCAAATTAGCGAGCGAAACATGTTCGAGAATCCAAACAAACGGTGTAAGGTGTAAGGTTTCAAGCTGTTTGCTCTTTTTGAACATGGATTGGAGTGGCATCAATACTCGTCGCGTGCGGGAATCAGTTTGGAGATATGGAGTGACAACATGAAGGGTGAAGGTGGTAGGGGGAAGCAGGAGCGGAGGAGAGGGGGGGGAGGGAGGGGGGGGGAGCCGGTGGTCGTCAAATCACTACGCTGATTTGAGAAGAAGTCTATAGCAAAAAGTTTTTAACCTTTGTATACGACAGACATGGCCGAGGTAGTCGCAAAATATGCTTTTGGGGTGTCTGTCTGATGCATCACTGATCGGAAAGGAATGCTTCCAGCAAAACACATGAAGCTACCATGCCTCATAAATTGAACACTTTGTTTCGGTCTCATTATTACATCAATATTTGGTGTTTATAAATCAGGGAAGAAAAGGTGAAAAAAGCCAAATAAAAGGCCAGCAATTAGCAAATGTAGTGCTACATTTTTTCCTGTTTTCTAACCTGATCGTTTGGTAATATCTCGTTCCCGAGTTTTTTCTTTCTTAAACTCACCACCGAGATCGCCCTGACGCGTTGTTTTTTAAGTGATATGCTCCTCATTTGCTCGACTTTCGGACGGAAAATTTCGAAAACAAGCATAGCTTGCCTTAAGCAGTAAGTGGAGCTGAAACTTTGTTCACCCGAGTTGCAGCGAACAGCAAGTTAACAGTTAACCACTGTTAGTGGTATTTCCCCACGGTTAAACAGTAAAGTGGTGCTTTCCATGGTGAAAGGCACAATACCATGGGATGGTATTCCTTGTGGTATTTCGCTGATACCGGTTAATACTGCTAATACTGCTATGATAGTGCTATTTAGACGTACATTCACATTTAAACTTTATCCCTTATGTAAAAATTTATTTTCTGAACAAATAACATCGGTTGTCTTTCATTAAGCAAAACGAAATTACGAGAGGATGATGATTCGATAAAGTAAGGAAATTGCATGTGCCAAAAAACAATCCAAAGGGGTAATCTTTCATATTTAGCAAGCTGTCTTTCATTCTACAGATTCATTCACAACTGCAAAAGTTTAACGTAATTAGTGCAAATGCAGTGCAAAAAATACAAGTTGCATTATTTAATACGGTTCTATTATTGCATAAAATATTACTAAAAGCGGTCAGAAAAAACACCATTAAAAAAAGACGAATAACCCAAAAAATCAAGGCGATATTTAGTTACTAATTTTTTCTCGTCGAATTGTACTTTCGCTTATTTGAGAAGATTTATTCCATTTCTAACATAATTAAAAATACATATGGAAAACCGAAAAAATAATAACAGCGGGTAGGAAAAAGTCTAGTGAAAAAGGAGACGATAGAAAATTTATGGTCATATATGACCGTTTCATAGAAGAAAAATCTCCTGGATAATATTCGCCGTATCCGGTCAAAGCAGTGTCACAGATACTCCATCGAAATGCACTTCAATGGTCGATTGCGTCGCACTTCAATCGTCTATATACTGCGTTCGTGAATCATCACGATATAACGACAATTGCGTTGATCAAACGCACACGCTTCACGTTTTGCCAGTGATTTTTAATTCAAAACTCGCTAAGTCTGCAGATGATTTCATCTCTGCACTCGTGTTTGTGTCTCTCTGTTTATTCGTCGATTTGCCTTTGTTGTAGTTTTAATTAATGGAATGTTCTTTTGCCGCTAAGAATATGAGAATTTTTTCGTGATGTCAACTCGTCTTCCTTTAAAATATGTTAGCGTGAGTGAATTCGGAGCTACTCCTCTCACTTACCCTCTAAAAGATCCTAGATAGCTTCTATTGATACAAAGTGGTACTCGAATTATAGGAGATTTCTGGGAGTTTCGCCAATATATTCGAAAACATTCCACATCCAACATACAGTGCGGGATTGATGTTTTTTTTTTTTTAAGATTAGAAGAAGTCACTAGAAACTGAATTGAAAATTCTATCAAATCATTATTTCGCAGAAAAGCTTTCCTCAATGTTTCTTTCGAAATTAATTTCCGGAGTTTTTTCTCTGAATCTGTCGAAAAGAACTTGTGGTGAATTTGCCCCTAAAATAGTGCTAATGATTGGATGCCAAAGAGTCGACAATAATGCATTTGTTAGAAATTTCAGTTCTTCAGTTGATTGTCCATTGTTTCAAATGTTCAGATAAATGAATTTGTGAACATGGGACATCAGTTCGCCATTGTTGTTAATTTCCACATTTGCAATTTTGAAATGCCTCAGTGGGAAATGTTTATTTCGATTGAGTGAGCCATTCAGCGTCAATCATTTATGAGTTGTTCTTTCAGTTTCGCTTTTCGTTTCCAAGAATATAGCAAGACGATTGGCATATGGCGTCATTTGACATAGTTGTCTTGTCAGATTTTTGCTGTATTTTTGAGTGACTTTTCTTAGCAGAAAACCCCATTCTCTCAAGGTGAGTTGGAAAAATTAATTTGTTCTAGTTCGGCTCGCTGAAGGGTTGAAATAATAAGTTTGATGGTATTAAATTTGAATCTCTCCCCTCTGTGGAGCATAGCGATTCAACAGTTTCAAATAAAAATGATCTCGAGCATGAAAATCTGTGAAAAGTAACCTAATTTCTGAATTATCATGACTCAAGGGCACATAACTTCGTACTGTGATTCACAACCATGTCAATGCAAGTGTTTTCTGGCCAATGCTTAATAGCAGGGCGTCGAAATCGACAGAAGCGATGTGACGCTGTTATGCTGCTTCAAAAATTGAAATCAGCGGAAATGGGTTCAGCTAAGCACCAAAATATATATGGTGACAGCTGGAAAGCCGACAAAAAGAGCTGAGGTATTGATCTATTTCATTCAGGTGTTCGCAATACCAAGTACATGCATCACGCTGGATGAGTTAACAGGCGCTGTGACTCCCCACACGAGGGTTACTACAACGTAATTTTCGCGGCATTTAATACCGTAAGTGGCAAATGCCTCAATTCATCCACCAAATCTTCAGGACATCCATAGCTTAAGGAGGTAAAAAATTTATGAAAACGGCTTCTTCGGATTCTACAGCTTGTGGATACTTTTACATCTCTTCACTCACATTAATATCGATATCTGTTTGTTCGTTCTTTCAGGACAGAAATTTCTTGAACGAAAATAACGACACCAAAAAAGGTGAAAATCCGGAAATCCAGTTTCTTACGGAATAAACAATTCTCATATAAAGCGCAAGAAGGCGGCTTATGCAACCATGAACTGTTTCCGTATTTCTGAGTAATCATTCAAAGGCGCCTTCTCATAAGAAACAACAGCATAAATGCCATATAATTCGAATGAATATCATACCATTTTTTAGATCACCATGGTGAATTTGTGCGTACTTCTCCCGCATTTTTATTCATTGCCAAAATCCCTAAACAAACCCTGTATTAACCTGGTGTGAAACCACGAGTGGAAATAACTGTCCATCGTGAGGTCTGAACCTGGAAAACTAAGAATCCAGCCCGATGCTCAAATCGACTGAGCTATTGGACATTGGCTCAAAAATATTCTCTGCACATATGCTTTATCGAGGTTACACCTCCCAGAGAATGTTTTGCTATCATTTTATCTATGCTCCCTTTACACCTCCCTAATTACGGTTTCCATTCATCGTTCCATTGCTTGAGGTGAATTATCCGCACGACGAAAGCTTTCATTTGGTTGATGCATTTTTTAGAGAATATCTACAATGCTCGTCCTAAAGATTTATTAGCAACGGTAACATACAATTCAGTTTGGAATAAAATTAGTTCATACCAGTAAAAGTTTTCAAGAACGCAGTTCATTACTACCCGTCGATAATAATGCCACACAACAATTCAGCGTAAAACAAAAAACTAGAAATACGACAGATGTCCAAATACAATTAAAGTTGATGTTAAACCATAGCCAGGAATTCTTCCTATGGGTAATTTTTTTCACAAAATGAGACTGAGATAATAGAATTTTTTCCGACGAAAGAATTCTATGTAAGCCAGTATTCCCATAGGTGACGCGATTTGCTCTGCGGTCAAATTCGATGAGAATATTTTCGTGTCGCTAAACAAGCAGTGAGAATGTTCTCTGCTACATTCATTTATTTGGAGAATGTTAATCGAATGTAGCAATTCTATCATCTCTGCAGTGATTTTTCATCGATACAACACAACAGCTGATGTTTTGACGCAGGTTTATATGCGAACACGACTGCAACTTGCATGATTCTGTACACTTCTGTAAATCTCCTTTGCAAAAATGTATTGCCGCGACGACGTGCCCGTGCGCATGTACGTATGTCTGTCTGTTGGTGGTGCAGTTTTACTCCACGAATCCTACAGGTGGACTCAGGTAGTTTGCTGCGTTTGATGCACCCCACACCGACATCTTCTCAATCCTCCTAGATATTTGAAGACGTTAAAAAATGTGCATGCATTTCACACCGGTAAGTTGATAAAAACGAATTGTTTTTGGAAGAATTGTGTAAGCGGACCGAGATATTAAATAAGCGTACATAGTTTAGCAGATTTAATTTTTTGTTGATCACCTGTCAGTTTTATCGGCTAGGTGCAGGAGATCATAAAATGTGCTTGCAAGCTTCTCTAATAAACTTCCCCATCTGTTTTTACTTTCCTTATTCTCCATCCCTCTGCACATCGCTTCCCTTCTACCATCCTTCCACGCTTTTCCCTTGTTCGCTGCCCCCTCCCATAACGGATGCGCGTCGACGATATGAGACGCATAACAAAGGATAGAAGAACAAACTTGTCAAAGTGAATGACTGTTTGGGAGTCATGAATAACTTTTTGCACACTTCTCAATTATTAATGTGACAGTATGAAAATTTCACTCCAGGAACAGACATGCAATGGTATATACATTCATTATAAATATCCGATAATATCGGAACAAATCAACTATTCAATGTCTTATGGCTAACAGACCAATAATTTGCAATGAGTATTCTACTAAGCACTTTTATTTTAATCCAACAGAACAACAACCTCCGATATATTTTATCTGGAATTTAAAAGAATCCAGATATTAGTGAATCAAAATTGGCTACTAGCAAAAATCACTTCAGGATTAATTAAAGAGTAATTTCTTCGATCGTCAAAGGAAATATCTAAAAAATTTACCGTTTACCTTGACAAGTTTTTGGTCACCAGAGGGTTTGATTTAGCGACCATGAGAGAGATGCTGAACAGAGAACTGAGATGATCACCATAGCTCATTTCGATTAATTTCAGAATCCTTGAAAATACCTTAAAGAGGCAGAAACTTCAAACATAAAAGCATATTTTCAGATCAGGGTGAAAACATCGGTCATATCGGCTAGTCACTTTCACTGATATCAGCATATACTGAAAGAGCATATTGCAGCAACAGCTTCATACATACGCTAATAAATCATCAAACGGACGCATGTAAGTTCGAAATGTCGACGAGTTTTGATGGCTGCGCCTTGTCAGTATGGTAAAATCAATATATCGTAAGGATGCAATGGAAATTCGTTATCACCAAAGGCAAATGCCTTCGATGATAACGGATTTCTTTTGATAACAACTTTGCATGAAACAGCGGGGAGGACAGAAGGTATTGATAAGAACTTTTCTGCACTCCTTTTTTTTATCACAGATGGCATGCTCATAAATTCGAAACTCCTCCGAATCATTCAGCAGGTCTTTGAACATCTAATTCACCCATCGACAGATCATCCGCTTTCCTTCTGTACGACTGTTGCAATATGAAGAAGAGAAGGAGAGGAGGGGGCGATAAATACATCTTTTAAGTCGACAAAAGGAGCAATTTTAAAAAACATTCAGGTGTGATTTTATTGTTATAAGAAACAATATTTCTGAACGGTCTGTCTGTAACAAAAGTATTTCTTTATTGACAAAATAGACCTAATATTTCATCATATCAGCAACCATAACCAATTCCTTAATCCAGGATTCGGGATGAATATGACAAGAATGTCTTTTTGTGAATTGCCGAAGAAGTAAATGATCGTTCCACCTCTCCTTTGCTAGTTGATGAAAGCAATTTGCATGAAACAGCGGGGACAGAAGATAATCCTTGGATGCGGTGAGTACGAAAAAGCGAGAAAACATTGAGACAACGGTGTTGTGCAACGTCAAGGATAAGACTCATTTTTAATACAGAATGACCCTTGATAAGGAGAGGAGGAGAGTTGAAATGAGAATGGTGGAGCAACATCCAGAAGAACGACTTTGAGAAGGAAACTGTAGGTAACGATTGTTGTATATACGAATCAGAAAGTATTCCTCGTTGCTCGTCGTTATTGGATCATCGCTTGCCTCCACTTCTTTCAACAATGGATCGTTTGGTAAATAATACCTCAAAGAATTTAAAGTTTATTACAAACTATTAAATCAGGAAAAATGAACAGCGCAACAGGTTGAGAAATAAAAAAGGAGGAGAGGGAGTGCGAGAGGGAGGGGGAGGGAAATGAAGAGAGATGAGCTCGTAGCCATCAGCTGATTGGGACTAATTGAGGAAATTTCTTCAATTTTTTTTTTTTTTTTTTGGATGACTGGATGCAATCCATTATTATTTTTCCAATTCGAAAGAAGATCGACTGAGTGCTAAATTTCTGTTGAATCAACGGCACATCTTAAATGTGAGTAAAGCTTGTTTGGCGTGGGTGAGTTGGCCCAAAGGTGATAGCAGCTTATCGCTCCCCTAGGAAAGTTAAAAGAATAGGAGCAAATTAGTTTAAATGTGTTATTCAGATCGCTTAATCTACAACCGCTGGGAAAGTTGCCACTCGGCTTGCAACAATTCCCACGTTTGATAGTGACCTGTATTTTAAGTACCGTCAATTTTGCTGCAAGAATTTTAGGATTCAGCTGCATAGATATGAAAAAAATGCTTCATAAATGGATTGGGGATGTCGGCAATGAAAGTCACTATGAAACACTCATCAATGCTGGCAAAGGTGTAAAAATGCAGATATTGTAGTCGTACTACTGGTATGTTGCAGTGACTACGCTGGATAACTACGATGGATACGATGGATAACTTGGAAATTTAATTACCTCTGATCATCATTTACCAAGAAATGCGGTGAACACGAACTGGACGGGTGCGCAGATTAGCGAATAGTAAAGAATAAGAGGTGTCATTATTAAGCAAATGCGTTTGAAATTCTTTAAATAGGAAAGAAAAATTTACCAGCGACGAATCCTCTGTCTCTAGTATATTGCAACATATCAGTATTTACCTTCTAAACATGACCAGCTGGTGTAGAAAAGAAACCGTCAAGAAGCCAACTCGGAATACTAGGCAAAAATCATGCGGCATCAACATCTACACTCTATAGTTGCTAAGGCTTAAAATTTGCCAAAAATCATCCAAAGGAATTCGTAAGCTGTGGGGGGAGGATGGAGGGGAGGAAGCAAAAGCCAACACTACTCGCGATCCGCTCACTAAGCAGAAACGGCCAATTCAAGTGTCCTATGCGGATTTAGTTTTTATTTGTCACTACAATCAAATATGTTTGTTTCCTTGAAGGTAGCACTTTATTCCAGAACATTGCTCACGTTATTTGAAATTTCGGGCATGAAGTGCCGGACACCAGGTGGTGAGGAAGAAATCTAGAAGGACTGCTCTGATGCTGAATACTTCCAGTTTCGATTTTGGCGCCAAGTCATCAACCATTCCAATTAAAAAAAAAAAAGTTTCTGCATGCTTCATTTGTGGTTAGTGCGTCCGATGACCTTCTCTCCTTTCTCTGTTGATAACCATTACCTGAGCGAACAACAGAATCCAGCTACAATAGGCGTTGGAGTTCCACCAGACATCTGACAGATGTCTTTATCTGGGCATGTTTTTAGTTCATAACATCTATTGTCAAGGCATCTATTCAACTGCAAGTACAAGAGATTGAGAACATAGACAGCATGTGGTAGCATCTCACATGCTTGGTATATGGTAAATGCAACTAATGACAAAAAATGAGAAAAGGTAATGGGAAAGCGGATGGAAAATGATTAAAACAAAAGTATACAAGCCAATATGCAGTGAAATGACGTAGGCGATAAGCGGGCAAACAACTATGTAAATAAAGATGCTGGTGTTTAACGAATAAATAAACCAAAGGTTATTGAATAAATAAGTGAATAAATAAGTCAATCCTAACAAATCAATAAAACTGTCTCACCTGAAATGTGCTAATTCATCGAATTGAATATTTTCAAAAAGAGTGGTAGTAAGTTCGGTAAATGGCTCTAACGAGGTGATATTATTACACACGTCGTCATTGTTGCAGATACATGTGTTCATGATCGAGCTCACCTATAACCATCTGTAATGATTCAAGTGCCATAATTTATATTAAAATTATTAACTACTACACACAAAAGTAAGAACCAATTCTTGAAGCATTGAGTTCTTCCGCACGTTTTCGTATTGTCTGTCTTCTTATGTTGCGCTCAAGCGTATGTGGAAATTTACTTTCCCAGACTTTCAATAAATATTCACTTGAACTCGAAATAGATCCATCTAAGCGAAAAAATCTACAATTGTTTAACCTCGCTCCCTTTTCTTGCCCCTAATGAAATAGGGTTTCATAAATATTGGGGGGGGGGGGGGGGGGGGGGGGGGGTATNCATGTTTGATAAGTAAACGTTTTGTAGGAATACTTCTTAACATGCTACATCGTTTATAATATCCCACTTTCAAACCGATTTTTGCTTCCATTCCAATAACTGATGCTTAAAGTGTCAGTCACTGGAATGCGAAGTATTTATTATATTCGCTGACACAGCCATTGTCTTGATGAGGAAAGTACAAATATGGGTGAATAAACAGGGGGCCGCTATACACAACAATCAGATGTAAAAAAATATCGAAAAAAGAGGGACATGGAATAGTAAAAAAATGAACTCTCGCAAGACTCCACTGCACTATGCGATAAAAATTTTATAAAGCACAATTCTTTCGCCTCATTTCACAGTCAAATTGGCTGTAACGTAGCAGATCAGCTCGGTATGTGTGTAGCGTTTCATCTCAACCAATATCAGTTCTATTCGAACAATTGGAATTATACACTCGTCACGCATGCTGTGCTATATGCATACTAGAACTAATGGAACATAAGCAAAAAGTAATAGCTGACAGCATTTTCAGTGCTCATCGAGCAGCAGCGAACAAATATGCCACAAACGGCAAAAAACGCTAGTCACTATGGCGAATAAGGAAGGAAGGAGGGCGATAAGCCCAACTTCAATATGTAGCATGAGCGAAGGGGGGAGAGGGGAATTTCATGGGTCTGGAATTCCACGAGAAAATTATTGGTGTAAATGTTATTCTGAATGAAAACAACAAATTAACTGACTTCAAATCATGTAACATCAGTTACCATAGTGGAAACATTATTCATAAATAGGACTTGTAGACTGCCTTTCCTCCTCGACGTCCCCTGCTCTGAATGGTGGAGAGACCTTTTTTGTATCAAGTTGCCTCTTCCCATTCTCAAAATGGCGCATTTTTTCATGCGCATCCTCTCGTCGTCCCTTCTTCCCCACCACTTCAAAGCTTGAACATCAGAGCGACAAAAGTTTGTGTTTTTAAAATCATACTCAGCATTTCTTCAGCTATTTACAAGTTCAAAAAACATCCCACACAGTTCCCAGTCTGCACAAAAATATGTCAAATTGAAATTCTCACGTTGTTTTCGAAGAAAAATTATGAAGTGGGTGGAGAAAAAAACGATAATTTTGTCTATTGACAACAGCGTTGTCTAGGATGGGGTTGGTGACAGAACATCTCTGCCATCAACACTGTGCATTATTATCGCCGCCTTTTTCACGCAAATTCACTTCATAACTATTTCGCACAATTTATTACTTTTGCTAAGAAATGTGAGAGAGCAAACTTAAGCAGCCCACCTCGCACAGCTGAGTCTCTCTCCCCGTAGCACCGCGAACAACACGTCCGGCACGTCTCCTCTCCGATAATATTTCATATTCATCACGCGTAAAATTAAGGCACCCACTTGTATAAAGGAAAAAATTATTCTTCTTATGTTGTCCTCAAAAATAGTATTTCATTGCTTATTCAGTAGTCATAAGATACAAAAAAGTTAAGCAAAATAAATCATATGATTAGAAACAGCAAAACAGTTCAAAATCTACAGTTCTCAGAGAACTTCGAAAAATTTCTGGAAACGTGGATTAAAAATGGAAATATTTTGTTTCCTGGGCTGTAACTGGAGAAGTATTACTGTCGTCCGATCGCCCTTTTCCATTTGGTTCGTTCTTATAAGCCAATTCACGGATCCTCCCCTCTCCATCTCAACACAAGGGCAGTTTGGGGTGGACGTGACGCTCAATCCGAAATACACGCATGTGATGATCTTGCAGAATTCAACTCTGAGGTGATATTGATAAGCTATTCCTTCTGTCACTACTCTCCTCTCACAAGAAGAGAGAAGGGTGAATGAGAGGAAGGTGAGGCTGGAGAAAATATTCGATCAATGATGGAGATCCTCATTTCCTGATGTTGATTTCGTTTAGCACGAATTAGTAGCCATTCACAGACTTCCTTTTCCTCTCATCACAACGCAAGAAGATACGGTGGATTAGTGAACGTCTCATATCTACACCTGCCGATGAAGAGATAAGAAAATCTATGTTTGCTCAAGACTGCAGACTTCTATTCCAATTGCTGTATTACGTAAATAAAGTTAAACAGCAATTCATAAGTTCCCTTCACGTTACCTTTCATCTAACAGCACGATGGAGGGGCGGGGGGAGGGAGGGGGGCAAGGAGGAGGGGTAGGTAAAGAGTGGTGGTTGTGGGGATAAGAAAGAATGAGAGATCTAAGGTGTAGGTCCCAGCAACATTGAATGGCTCAAACTCTCCCTTCTCTTCATTGTGCTTCTCAGCGAAGAGAAAAGAGCGGAAAATTACCGAACCAAGATTTCCGATAGAAGTAAAGAATTCAGCAGATGCGAATGTGCTTTCTAAAAAGCGACCTGATACGCCATCAAGTGATGTCGGGAATATGATACAAAAAAGGCAACTGTAAAGGATGCTTACTCATATAGCAAGAATTGCCGAAACATGTTAGTGGCGTATTGACACTGCAACCGAAGATGGAAAGACCGTGGTAGTCATCATAGTCCAAGCAGAATATGCACCTGAATTTGATCGAACATAACTCTGCACGGTATCGGCTCAACTATTCCTCATCTTCATAGTAACTATGTAAGCTTTTATATAAACATATTACTCTAGTGTATCTCCTTGTTATCAGGCGTTCTCAACACGCTCTCATGGACAAAACTTTTAAAATGCTTCAGATAACAAAGTGTTTAAATTCAGATCATAGAAATATTCAGGAATCGAAAATCTACGTTCTTCATTTTTCACGCTTAATGGACACAAAGATAATTCTAGATTTTTCAATCGCCATAGACAGCACCAGCTCCATTTATCTTGTTCATGCACTAGTTCCTCCCCTCTCCGTGTTTACAAGTTGCTGCTCATTACCAGATATTTGATCATGTAAAAACAAGGTTGAATGAAAGGTGTAATTTTAAATGCAATGTGACATGAACGATAGCATTGCTTGAAGCCAGAGGCCAGAAAGCTTTAAAATCTCTTTCAGTTGAAATAAAAACGAACAGAAAATTAGATAATGAGTAAAATAAGCAGCATACTCCGTATCATACCTCACAAGTTTGTCTGGTTGCCAATTCCTCAACTCCAGCGCTCTGCTTCGATTAACTTTTGTAGTAATGCACCCAGCAATGAGTGTCAATAAAAGGGTAGTCAGTAGCATCACATTTGCTCGCATATGACCATCAAGAAAACATATCATGAGGTGCAAACAATTCGATATAAAGCATCAATTTGCGCATCAAGTTGCTCTGAAATGGTCATCAATTGGATTTTATCGAAACTGAAAGACGCAATCATACCAAAATCATTAGTGAACGACAGCAGGTAGAATACAATGCTTCAATATAGCGTACTCTGCTCTATTATTATCAATTCATTTATCTGTTGACGAAGCAAATGGCAGCCATTTCCCGAAATTTTTCTGACGTTCTTTTTGCCAACAAAAGTTTCCGCCAGTGCGAAAGGCGAGAAAAGCGAGTTCTGTTAATATAATATCAGCTGTCAATATTACACCACAAGTGGACGCACCGTTCGGCTGCCAACCACCACAAATAGAGCGGAGATGTTCGCGTCAAACGAAGCTCTGGGCAATTTGCAAACAACTACGAAGTCGTGCTCAAGGCAACACAGCTCTTTGACTACATCCAAGTCATGAACAGCCTCAACTGCAGTTGTTGTTGATCCACCGAGCAAACGATCCACTTGCAGATTCTGTAAACCACAGTCCAAATTGGAACATTTGATGGACACTATTACCATTTACCACTGTCCAACTGCGTCAAGTTACCAATGTACCTTATATACGGTAATCGCCAAAGCAGTGCACATTGTGACACTCCTCGTGCATTCCGTTTTTATTCGACAATTGAATTTTTTTAAAGTAAATTCACTATCGCTGAAAATCATCCAATCGAAGAAAGATGCATTAACAAACTGCCACAAAGTTCTGCAGAATCAAATGAACACGGTCAAAGCAACGAATGACGACTATGTTACCTTTACTCAGTTTGATCATGAATTGAACCAAAAAGAAGACAAAATCAACAAACTGCATCATAAATTTCCAGTTAAGCTCAGAAAAGGCAGAAGAGAATGGATATTTACTTGTCAATTACCGGGAAGAGATGGGGTTAAACACGTGGAAAGCTACTGCACAGATGTTAGCAGCCAAATTATTTGAACTCTGCGAGAGCTAGTAGCAACTTACATGCGTGGAAAATTCTGATGACCTATGAGTTTTGAAAGTGTAAGTTAATAAATCCAACCTTTCATGGACAGCCCGCTGGGTCGTGGGTTTATCAAAAATGCATATCCATTATAATCATTAATTTCATATCTCTGTATCTCATGCACCTTCGATGAAAAACGCCTAAGACAGATACATGCAAAGAAAAATAGATAAATAGAGATTGGGGTGCTTTTTGCACTGTATAGCAAAAACTCATCAAAATAAGAGATTTCCCCGGCACTCAATAATTTTCTCAAACGGATGGACATTAGCCATTCCTGAAGCATTCGCTGAAGATGAACTGAGGCTGCATAGGCCATGATGCATTACGAAGGAGAGTGTTAGGTGGTTAGGACAGCTCTCATGAATAGCAGATAATTAATAACGGGAACTTTGCATTGACGTCAATACCAGCTTTCAGAGACGAAGATCTCACTTCTTGAGCCAGCTTTATCTCAGAAAACATTGCGAATATCCCAACAGAATGAATGGAGAATATCATACATTTGTGCTACAAAATGTATCAATTGCGTAATTTTTACGCCAAAATTTTTAAAATATGAGGAGTAACTGCGCAGTTTTTTAAAATCGACGTAGAAAAGCGGGAAATTCGAGTCATTTCAATAAAGTAACAAAATTTAGTGTGCTAAGCGTTAAAGCACTTGGGAGCCTTACATACTTGGGAGCCTTTATTGTTTGATCGAAAAACCGCACATCTTCAACGGTTATATATTCGAAACTGCTAAGAATTTCTGAACCTCAGGCACAGCGACTAAACTTGTTTGATTTCTTTCTGTAAAGTTCAACCTTTGCAAATTTCATTTGACAGTGGCAGATCTTCGGCATTTTTGACAGCCATCACACCATTTAAAAAAATGAAGCAACTAGTTCACAAATTCTATCACAGTATTTGCCAGATTGCCGGAACTAGTATATTCATGGGCAAATCCAATCACCTTTCATGAAATGTTTCTTCATCGTTAATTTTGCTAGCAATTCAATTTCTGATTTTTCGGTTTTGTTAATATTTTTGCATCGACAAAAGTGCCTCAAATAATTTTTCTTGTCGCTTGTTATAACTTTATACACAACTCCGATTGATCTATGCAAAGCACTGAACAGTTACATAGCAGTGCTGCAAACTATATCATTTAAAACGCGGTGCTTATCTTGAATTGTTCTGGCAGAATTTTAGCACTTAACTTACTGATATATTGAAAACTTTCATTTCGCACTCAACGTAAACATTAGAAACAATTTTGTTCTATGTAACAAAATCCAGCGCACATGAGCCAGACAATAGCTTGCCGGACGCTATTCTGGGACATTTGATCAGTGTATAACGGCTCGTCGGATAGGGAACCGAACGTTTGGCCATCGAAAAATTGCTGTCCGAACATTGGATTCGAAATTGCATAAGGCGGAGGTTTGGCACCGCACGTGCGTGAATTACACGGCTGATGGCAAAGTGGACATCTGTGAAGGGTAAGTGTTTGCAGCGTTAGATTAAAAATTACATTGTTCATTTTACATGCCGAAGGCAAATTTTTTCAAATGAACTTATTTGATGTAGCGAGAGAACGCTGAATATTCGAAATTTCATCAAAAATTTCAAAACTACGAATAAGAAGCGATTCAGCTAATCGAGAAAGACTCATACTTTCCTACGTTCCATGTCATAGAATAATTTTCTTGATGAAGGGCATATAATTGGTATCCATCTACATACCTAGAAGGCACTCTCATTCTTAAATACATTTCCAATAGCAGAGGCATTGGAGGCAAATACCTCTTGGGATCAAGACAATGAAAACTTCTTATGAGCCACACACTTGATTATGGCTCCGCGATTTAAAGCTTTTTAAATCTCAGTTGCATTCAATTCGCTTAAACAAAGTAGCAGGAGATTAGTAGATATGAAGGAGGAGTTTGGCATCAATGATGTTTGCCGATAACAAATCCAGAAAGAGTGAGTTCGGAATTATAACGAAGTTAATTGAGGGGGGGGGGGTATTATATGGTCGTAATAATTTTACAGAAGACGGAATAATTGAGATTAACCATCTCATCCATAGAAACAGTTCCGAAGCGCCAGAATATTTCTAAACAGGAAGAGTGATGAGGATAATAAATGGACTTCTACAGTTTCGTTGTAATGGCTGCGTTCTCTTGAAAGGTGTATCTGTGGATTTATAATAAATATTATTTCTTTAACGGAAAGAAGGAGGTTGTTAAATTTCTAGAGACTGCCTACATGTGCATATGTGTAAGCGCTGTCTTGACTTATTCGCTGTACTGTAACATTTTTCCTTGTTAAGCTTCAGGAATAATGAATGAACTTTTCTTCAGTTTCATGTAATACTTTGCCTTTGCCTACTATTCTCTCTGTTTCGTCCTGCCATGGAGAATGAATATTCATATCTTCCATTCATTACAAGTAAATATTTACTTATTATTTCGTTTCGCAAACAGATCGCCCACCTGCAATAGCTCATCCCTTCGCTCACTTGAGAGTGATCAAACCTGTTTCAGGTCGAAAGAAGGGAAAACGTTGCAAAATACAGGTGATCACTTTGCTATGAGCTGCTCTGCATAATGCCTACACCCACGAGACCACTCAGCTCAACTACGAACAAAAACTCTGGCGACCAATTAATTATCTTACACCCAGGCTGGCCAACCATCGTGCATGTCATGAGTATCATTATGGCTTGACTCACGTCGAAGACAGGTGAAGGCCGAATGAATTTAGATTCCTCGACTTAAGTTCAAAATTCAGAATGCTTGACCCACTCCAATAAAGATGCCCAACTATTTCAACCTAGTTTGATTATTACAAGGGAGATCTCAAATCTAAGCTACATTTTGGGTTCAAAACGGCCGGGTGTGAGCTTAAATTTGATTAGGAGACTGAACTTGAAGGAATTATGTAAAGACGTGGTGGGAGAGGACTCAAATAAAGAGAAAGACAAATTACGCAACATTTGTGCGAACGAACGTTTCAAAGAAGCGACTGCGTTTGAGGAGTGAGGAATGGATTTAAGGATAGAGTTTTGTACGCTCGTTTTTTCCTGCCTTTACAGACTTTCAATTCCAAAAGGAAAGAAGGATCGTTAACGGTGAAGGATGGGGGAATTGTGTTGATTGAGAATCGCACTCAGTGATCCATAGTAATCTTACGCACTTGCCAAGTTCAATCTATTTATTCAAATAAAACATGACAAAGAGTTGAATAACGTGTTCGCCTACAATCATAAATGACAAGTGAAATGATTGACTCATTTATGACGCTTTGTTCAAAAGGTTTTTGTGCCTGCTAAAAGCAAAAGTAATCGGCGCAAACGCCACTCACTGAATATAAAACAAAAAAATAAAAGAACACTCTTTCAGCACCTTATTAAAATACTTGCACTGTGTTAATTATCACAGGAAATCCCCCCAATAATTTGTTGTTCCATGGAATGCTTTCCCAGATTAATATGTTCATTACGACAGCTCAATTCTGCGCCTATGATACTTGAAGAGTTTGATCGTATATAGCAACATATACCCCATTTCATCTACCTTCTAGTGGATTCAAGCAATAAAATGAAATAGCTTATATGATTTTGTCCTTCCATTTCCTCACTGTTTCAACTATTACACCAACGTTGCATATATGAGTATGCTAACATCTCCCTCCTCCCCCCAACCCCACCACCCATCTCTTCTAACTGCCCATCCTTTTCCTCATTAACTTAAAATATAAAGAAAGAGCAGCTATATACATTCATCAAATACTGTACACTAATATCGTTATATGTGGGGAAGCAATCTGTAGTAAAAAGGGATGTGAAGCGAACGAAATGCAATCGAAGGTCCCGAAAATAGCACAACTGTGAGGTTTCCTTATTGGTTCCACATGTAATCAACTTTGCAATGAGCTGTCACAGTTATAGGAAGGATACACTTTCACTTCCCAGTATAATCTTCGGTTGAGATACTCATCAAACAACTAGGAATTTTCGAATTTTCAGCGTCATTTCTTTCGCAATATTTTATCTTTCATTATATGATAGTTTGAAGTTTTCTTCGTAAATAGCAGAGCGGACGAAAAATGTTCCATTTGGCTACTAGGGGGAAATAAGTTTAGGGGATTGATTATCACCCCTTTAACCAACGTTAGCAGTCAACGTCATACCAACGTGTATTCTCCCTCACCACCCTTGNTATTTTATCTTTCATTATATGATAGTTTGAAGTTTTCTTCGTAAATAGCAGAGCGGACGAAAAATGTTCCATTTGGCTACTAGGGGGAAATAAGTTTAGGGGATTGATTATCACCCCTTTAACCAACGTTAGCAGTCAACGTCATACCAACGTGTATTCTCCCTCACCACCCTTGCAGTGTTATCCACTACGCTGTGGACAATGTTCACTCAATTAGTTGATATACTAGGATGCTGCAAAAAAGTTATGAAATAAAAAAAGGTGCTCAAAAAATCTCTTCAAGGAAGAACTTTTACAGCTGAAGTTTTTGCTGCTCATAGCGATCAGTAATTGATAAAAATGCATGAATTTTGCTCCACTTGAACAAAAAACTCACAAACTATGAAAAAATCCTTCAATTACTTCGAATGATGTGAACGACACGTCAAAAAATCTCATTTGACATTGACTGTCATATGCCCTTTCTCGTGAGTTTAATTTGCTTACGTAATGCCTCAAATGCTGCAGCAGCTAATAGTGACATGCAGCGTTTTCAGATGTTACAAAGTTAGCCTCATATTCTGGTTGGCCAAACGATCGTTTTTCTCCAAATAGTAAATGCTACTAAAATGCAAAAGGCGGATATATTCCTGACGGAAATGAAGAAAAAAGGGAGTAATAAGAATTCAAATGTTTTTGTGTGGATTAGCGGAATTGTGCTGCAGACATATAGATTAGCGGAATTGTGCTGCAGAAACGTTATGAGGGGTTTGAGGGAACATTGAAATAGTTTCATAGCACATAGACAGCACTGGACACTCATAAAAGTTTAGAAAAAAAATCATTTGATAAACAATTACTCTATCACAAGCAATATGAAAAAGTCATTGTTGAATCGCACAGTGACTCAATAGAAACGGTTACACCAACATAAAAATATTTCATGCCGTTTAAAAACAAAACGGTCAATTGAAATACAATGTCGTTGAGATGAAATGTGCTGAAAAGAGTGTCAAAAGATCTGCAACGATCTGTGCTTTCGCATCTCTTTACTTCAGCGAAAGGTCCCTCATATTTGCAATAAAAATTTATACAAAAATGGTAGCTTTATGTTTCAAATGAACTGACTGTCTACAGAAACCTTGTGAGCAAGAATCGCTTTTTTCTTTGACCAGTCGATATTAAGCGAAATTCAGCCAGCAGTAAAACAAACGCAAATTTTCTTAGGATCCTTCATAATCCATATATACTTCCATCCAAAGATTATTGGGCCGACATGAATTGTGAGGCAGGATGTCATCTTATAGCTGAAATGATACTGATTAATTTTCATATCACTCATTTCAGTGATCAGCATATTAAAACTGTTGGATAAACAGACACATAAGCATATTACGCAAAACACAGCACCATCATTATTCTCTCCGACAAAGCAAATGTGCAAAAGCAAAAAATGGCCTATGTAATTTTATCGCTTCTTAGAAAGCACAACTCGTTCCTAAATACGCTTCATTGAATAAGCATACGCCTTACCTAGAGTAATACGAGAGAAGTGATAATTGAAG
>JAARMF010001407.1:0-28295 GCA_022844705.1 Toxascaris leonina
CGCAAGTGATGCTCCACCACACTCCAAGAGTTGCTCGCGCAGCAAAGTTTCTTATGTGCAAACGATACCCTTTTCAGTGGGAGATGTGCCACGGAGGAACTGGTAAAAAATGTGAAATGATCGCTCATCAGCCGCCTGGCGCAACGTTCTTGACTTCTCGAGCAAGTAGAACTCGATATTAGCACCCGATATGTAGCCGGACATGTCGAAATTGATTCGGATGAACTTCCCCTAAAGACGATACGAAGAATTGCGACTCATTATTATTTGCAGCATCGTTGCATCGTTGAATGTGCAAACCGATTGCTGCGAATATATTCAAATGCACCCAAGCAACAACGACGCTATGATTCACTGAAAAACCTCCTTCTAGTCTAAACACACACGTTACTACTGCTTCACTCACGCATCAAGAAATCTTTTGGTGTAATGTTGAAAACTGTGACGATATTGTCACAGATTTTTTTAATACATAACTCGCCGTACCAACAGCCAAATTTTTTCTAATCACAATATGCGAACCACGACGACGAGATTACAACGACAACAAATCGCAGCTTTGTTCGTCTAGTCTCAACGTCCTGACGAATTTACATCAAACTGACGGGAAAGTGACGTGTCGCATGTTTCACGTTTTCAAAATGCATGAAAAAGCACGTTCCTAGTTTGCTCGAGTACCTTACAGTACCAAGCTGAAATGCAAATTTGGCTCCCCAAATGAACCTGAACACTGATGGAGACTACAGATGACGGGAAAAATCCGATCAGACGATGATTCAACTGTCTTTCTGTCCACAAACACATTCGTGAGAAGTTCAGTGAATCATCGGCAAAATGCTAACGTTAGTGAGGTGTGCAAAAATTATGGGGTGGGAAATTGATGTAAAAGGGACATCACTATCATCGCATACTCACGTGATCCACTCGTGAAATTTGACGTGCATGTTTCGTTTGCAACTCAGCTGACTGTACAAAACTGTACAGTTTACTTATTGAAAACACCTAAACGTAACGATGACAAACACTTTATAATTAAATAATACGTAAAAGCCATAAACTTCAACGCTTATAATCAGTCTAAAGCAAAATCTTTTCCGGTGTCGATCCCACTGTTTTGAGCCTATCGACTTTCTCTGCCACGGCCGGTAAGCGACTTAAAAAAAATCTATTCCATGCGCCGCATATAAAGAATGCAAATGAAAACTTACGAATCTGGATGAGTTGTCGTTTTTGACAGTTTTACTGTTGCCAAATGCCTCTAATATTGGATTCGCTTGCAGAAGTTGATGCTCCAACTCACCCTGAAGGTAAATTGCTCACCGTTAAAAATGATAAAAATAATGGACACAATTAAGCTAATAAAAAGAATAAATCCAAAACAAACACTTATGTGGGAGAGTCGCGAAAGAACTCGACTCGTATAGCGACATTTAACGTAAATGTGAGAACAACATAATCCGCAGAACTTTCTAGAACTTAGTAAACCAGTTTTCATGCACTACAGAAATGTGTAGCGGATAGGATGAAAAAGTTTGAGAAAAAATGATAACTTAAGATAAATTTTTAGCTCTTGAGTGTGGACTAGTCATGTTTCATTTTCTCGAGCGCTACAAAGTTTCCAGTCTATCCTAAACCCGATATTGCCCACTGCACCTGCTAAAAATCGACAATGAAAGCACAGCTTAAGCTAAAATTAGAAACGTTGGTAAGACAACTTCGATTAGGGAATTATTTACTTATACTGGCAATGATTTTCCCAGTGACTAAATAAAGCCCAGTAATAGCATTCGAAAAATACAATCAGAACTTCCGTAGATATATGGAACGTTGAAACATTCCCGCCAAATTTTTAACTTCTTATGCATATGGATTTGAGATTATGCGAAACAGTGAATGGCCGGAAAGGATTGACCGTTTCACCGCTAAACTACGTTGTCTCCGTTTCTTCCCCCCCAATCCACTTCCCACGGAGGATATTCCGGGAGACAATCACCTACGCGCACTATTTTAAAGCAATAAGTACATAAAGCAAATTGCATCCAATAATCTGCTCCCATTTTCTCGTTGTTTAAAAGTACTATCCCACCCTGCAGCCAATGCCAAATTACGATATTCGTTGACGATTCGTTGACGATTCCAAATGAAAATTAGGCCCAATTTGAAATGATATTTGTAACCGTTTAACGTGAAAAATATAATTAACCAAAAAGAGACATTCGACGCAAAAAAATGCAATTTGAAATTGAGCACCTGAAAAGTTCAGCAAAATAAAACAATCACAACGAGGTATTCTTCAGTCAAATTGGTGCTGCAAGCGATGACGTATCTTACAGCAAAACGAATTACTACAGATGTTACGATCAAAACGCACAACAAAAGATCATGAAAAAATTATACGGCAAAAAAGAGGAATACAATAAGAGAAATGAAAAAAGGATACTCACTCGAACGCACAATAATTGCAAGCATGCAATAATAGGGAATGGTGATCACAGATGAGGACGTTGGTTTTAACAGCTGATGATAGGTAAGCGAATGAGTTGGAAGTAATGTTGCTCAAAAACAAAAATTCCCCACTAAGTCCAAGTCTATATTGGCATCAAAAAGTTCTGTGAGTCCCACTCACAATTACTTGCAAAATAGGAAACACCATTCCAATATTCGACACGCTTTCAACAATCCCGTTCTTAGAAAAGAAGGCATACAAATTACGCCAGGTAACTGAAAGTTTTCGGTTATCTTAGATTAACACTAACCGCATGATTCCACTTTTTTCCCTGGAAAGGTGGTTTTGCCATCTTCATTTTTCAGTCACTTTTTTGTCATTCATCTACAGAAGATCCATAACTATCTTAGTCTCAACACGAGCGACAGAAATAAAGCAACGAAGACGCGTCAACGTAAACGAGTTCTCCATGCAAACGAGGACTGACAAACAGACATGACAAGCATATGAAGAGTGCGGAAATCGACTTACGATAACATTTTCGATACTTTGCCTCGTCTGCAACAAACTTGCTCTATTAGTGCCAATCATTCCTTCCCTCAAAGCATTTAAAGTCAAAAATCAATGACGAATAATTTTCCTACTTAATGGAGGTTTTGAAAAAAGAAATTGAACGGAGCGTTCATACATAGGAAGATGAAACGGGAATCTGAACTGAAACCGCAAATGACCTCACTTCTGTCTGGAAATATGTGTTCAATTTTTGCTAAAAAGCTTCAACAAAAATTCGACTACAAATTTGCACTCTTCTTTGGAAGAAAAATTCCCTTCCTCTTGTCCACTAACGAATAGAGGGAATGAAAGACGTGCCAAAATTTCTGAAGGGAATGAAAGACCATATGCGAAAATATTTGGCCAAAAATACTGTCACTAATAAAGCCAAAAATGAGGCATTTTTCAGTACTCTTGCAGTATACAAAATGCGTGAATAAATGTGCAGTACAAATGTATAGAAGAACATCATCGCTTTACAATCAGCATAATAGTAGTTTTTGCCCGCGGTTAACGCTAAATTCACCTGAGATCAGAAAATCGCTCAAACATGAACATGCTCTCTCCTATGTGAAAAAACGTACAATTTTCCATGAAGGTTTATTCTGTATAGAAGCTAAGTAATATTACCTTAGCCGGTGACGATGGCGTTTTGCTTTGCCGTGTCGCACCAGCCACATATGCCAAATATTGAATCACCTTCTTCGTGTTCTCGGTTTTACCCGCACCCGACTCACCACTGCAACTAACGAATCAATCACTAGGCTAAGAAAATTCTACAAGCCAAAAAACGTATTTTTCATTACAGCTTGGTGGTTATGTTAAATTAATGGAAATTCCTGAGATGACACTGTAGAAGGTATTAGCAGATGGGAGACAGGCTCGTTTTGACTCATGTGACGGTTGAAATATTGGTGCGTTTGTTCTCTTTAGCCAACAGTTACGTAAAGAATCAATTGCAAAGCAGATTACAATATGAAAAGCTGAATCTCTCTCGTAGAATGGAAGAGTTGAATTTCCATAACGGATATTACGTGGTATCTGCAAGTAGGGTGATCGCTTCATTGCCTCATAACAAATACGGAGCGAAAGCATTGCAAATCACTTTAGTAAAGCCTGTGAACATATCCTCTAAACAATACTTCTGATGCCACGTTTTAAAAAATCCAATCTTCAATAAAACTGAATTTCGCGTTAGCAAAGCTAAGGGAACAAGCCCAAGAACTCACGTGCATAGAATCGACTGATCTTCGCGCTCTAAAAAAAAATCTCAGTAAATTGCCGAATAAAACACGACAGTTACAATCACCCTTTCAACAATGACACTAACGGAGACCACATCAACGAATTTCTGCAGCGATGAAGCAAATGATCAGTTATTGCAAAAGAAAAATCTTTTCCTGACTATCATTGTCGGTATTTCTGATGGGAGATTCGGATCATATAGCAACATAAAAGTATACTGAAGAAAAAGTAGAAAGGGGGGGGGGGGGGGGGAATGTTTAAACGAAGTTATTATGGAAATGCATTGAATCGCAAGCTTTAGCTCTGTAAGCGATTTTTTTGCATTCTCCAAACAGCATCGAGCTAGCATGTTCAAAAATTATATTGCAATCGTTGATGGCAACTTTGACATTAAAAAATTAGTGAAATTTGTGAATGAGTAAAATAATGTTCAGAAATTTTTTGGATGAATATTCTCCGCATTAAAGAATATTCGATGATGTCATGTACGAATAACATCAGCTTACTTGCACACCACGAATTAAGTAAAATTACTTCTGACAACGGTTTTTGAGTATCGACATCGAATGAGAAAAAAACTGAAACTTGAATGAAACCGTTACTCACCCTAGGCGTTAGTTTAGAAAAGTTGAAATTTATGGAAGTGGAGACGCAAATTAAAACGACGTTCAAGAAAGGGACCCTTCTGCAAGAAGTTTGCGTGCATAAGACTTCTTGACACATTTTTTTTTCAGTTTAAAATCAGTAAATGATTTGAGGAAACAAATCGACTCCAATCGACTACGGAGCAAAGTAATCGACCACTCCCTTCTTACACTGGCAAAGATTAAGGGGAGTTTCCTCTGCGCAGCAGTCAGTTCAGTTTGTTACAAATCACAAGTTACTGCGGCAACAGTTCAACGATTACTCTACGTTCTGCAACGATTTCCTTGAGAAAATCACTGTCTTTTCTGCTTCAAGCAGCTTAATTGATCGCTGAATTTCTTTCCTTGACTCAGTGTGAAACAAATAATGTAAATGTCCTAAAAATATGTGAAAGCCGTGTATTCGAGTACTAGTGCACTGCAGAGCAATTCTCATAGACTTCACATGGTGAGTGCCTCAAGTGCAAGTGATGTTTTACGAAGGCTAGGAAAGGATGTAAAATGGAGAAAAAACTGGCTTCGCATCGTTGCAGAGCCATTAAAAAGCGGAAGGAAAAACGCGAACCTTGAAGCATTGATCGGTAAGCAGTGTCAGCAATTGCAAATATATGAGGAGGCATTTCATGCCGTTTTTTGCCTTTGAATGCCTCAATCAACGCCTCCGAATAAATTGGCAGCTTCTTATAGGGATTGACAACCACACAGAAAAGACCAGAGTAAGTCTGCAATTGTGAGTACAACGTCCAGTTGGGCAATTTTTATGGATTGCACCATCTCTCTATTGTTTTCTGCATTTCCACTAAATGATGATATACAAGGAAGTAATGTTGGACACCTTGCTGGCTTTCGGATTTTTGCTTCAAATGCGTTAATTCGAGGAACATTGATTCCTCTACCGCTCGTTTTGTGTTTACATATCTTTTTCCTTTTTTTTTACTTCCTCAGTTGCTTTTTACATGTAGTTTGATTGAGCGGTTGGTGCATTTGCTATGGAACTTCCTGTAAAAAAATCGACGTCCCCGCCGACTGGCATTCAGTTTATGTAAATGAAGCAAAACTGCCCCATACTACCTATTTGACAATTGTACTTAGGTTCTGAATAGGCACTCGATCGACGACGCACCCACCAATGAAATCAGTACTAGAAAAGTAGCGATGATGGCTCTATTTCCTTGAGCGACTTTGGTGTAAAACCTTCAGTAGAACGCTTGTTTGTTTTACTTTTCGCCATCGTTTACATTTTGCAGCTCCTAATATTCCCTCCACACAAACATTCCCTTCATAACAATAATGTTATTATAATTAACTGGAAAGCAGACACTTTTGGAGATTAGAATGGTACTTAGCACTATCTGAAATTCCACCAATCACTTGTTATTATCAAGCTTCGAATGATGTGAGGTACTCAGCAGGAATTCATTACAATATTGCAATAAAGGACCGCAAGAAAAGAAAGCGAAGAAATACAGCAATAATGCTCTCAGAAACATGGCTTCCAGTTGCTAAATACTAAGAACGAAGAGAAAAACAAAGCGTCGCGTTGATTCCAGTGCGACTATGATGAATTAAAGTTCATTTGTTGAACTTCAGATGAGGGCAACAGGAAAAAGATCCATAGATGATTTCTCAAGCATTCGAGAGAATTTTTCACAGCGGTAAAGTTCCGTCGACTTATTCATCGCACTTTCAGGATCACCTCTATCCCCACTATGGGACGAATCAAACCATAATCCAATTTGTAACGTCGTATATGGGCAAGGTTCATTTAAGGTGTGAATTTTACAAGCCGACAATTTCCGATCCACGATAAGATATGAGGCGAAATTTGAAACATACGTAAATCAATGACGAAAAATAACGCTCCTTGAGATTATGAAGCACCGATGCTTCATTAAGGCACGTTAGTTCAGCCATGTCTTCGACTTTGTCGAATTTTGGTGGATTCATCTTCTGTACGTCATCTTTACTGAGAGTCAACTTCTGTAAATAAACTAATCTGACAGCTAGGTGAAGACATCACAGTATAAACCGAAACAATAAGCATTGTACTCGCTTCTCTTAGCTGCAACATTCAAGCAATATAAACAGAACAACGAGCGACTTTTTCGTATCGACGTATCAAATGCTTCATTTGCCAAACTGCAAATGTTATATCCTAATGATATTTTAGGAAAAACAGACGAATCAAAATTCGACCTTGCCCGTTTCAGCGATTTCAACAACCACATCATCGCCGCGGTCCTCCTTCAACAGGCCGGCGACGAAGCCTTCTGTTTCATGTGGTACCCAAACCAATTGCTTCTTAGCCCATTCGGCTTGAAGTGCCGGATCGGCAACGATCCCTTTTTGCACCTGAAGGCAATCATCACTTTTCTAGGCACCGCATACAACTTCCCTACCTGCCATTTCACAACTACAAGCACAGCCTTAAGACCTAGCGTGGGTAGACACGGTTTCGGCAAAGCATTTCGACTCCACCAATATTAATTCCCCGATTAATGAGACCGCAACTACACCTGCATGGATAAATTCACTCATTTGATTATACCTCAACCCTTGCAATAGACTTGACAACTAGGAGGCAACATAAATCGTACTGTCATATTGTTTACGACTACCTACTACTCTATCCATTCGGCCATGAACCACTGAAAATGATGCAAGAAATCGGCTACGCTAAATTATGCAACGTGCATTATTTGATACAACGAACTACTTGCTAATGGATGTAAAGACGGACATTTGCATCGAATCTTTCTCGAAATTATTTTTGCTTTTTTTCGCAAGCGTAACACTATGCGCCAGTTTTGAAATCTATCAAGTGCCGACGTATGCAATAAGCCACCACTACTGATTAAATGACAAAGACTCTTCACTTTTACTACTCTCTAAATGTTTAGAAAGAAAATAAGAAAGAGAGAAAAAACAATGGAATGCGTTCATTTAAAACAAAGCAATGTGTCCTTGCACGACTACCTGCAGATAGGAGATCTCTGAAGCGGCATTGTTTGCCATTTTTACCCACCAAAACCGCTAACAGCAGCAGCAGCAGTATTTGTCGCCCTCAACAAATCGTATGGCTGCTCTAAAATAAAAACAATAAAAGTAATCTCAAGCAAAACAAAAACAATCAACAAGCCGACCACTGCGATAGAGTTCAGCTAAAATTCGCGAAACACATTCGTGTGGAATACAGCGCACATGTGTCTTAAAGTGCAAAACACATCCAAATCATAGCAACATCACACATTTATGGACTATGCTGAAAATAGGAAAAGATGAAGGGAAAAATACGTCTGACATAACGCCATAGACTGTAATAGTCGTATGTAAGTGCGCTTCATGTACATAATAGCTGCGTATGGACAATAACGCATCTTCACTTCACCATCTACTGCAATCGGAATAAAATGTGTGGTGCTCCTATTTCTCGCCGCAAGAAATCGGAACTTGTTCATATCTCTCTTCCGGTCACTAAGGAACTACTGGAAACGTTTCAAACTATGAATGCGAATCGCCTGATGTCAATTCTTCTACACAGTTGTTAGTCAGCTATATTGAAAACATCAAGGATGCGAGGCGACTGGTACGAAATACTTCGTTTGCAAAAATTGCCGTAAACGACTGACCGTAAAAATGGCTCGGGTGTGAAATGTAACAAGAAGGAGAGGAACTTTTCTCCATTTTTGAGGCGGCGGAAAAATACGAATAACATGTTCGAGAATAATAACACTGTGAATACCACACACGACGCTTGAGACATAAAATGAAAGCACATAAAATCTAAAAGACACTCTAATCACCGCACTAGATTCGTCAACAAACGACACTTCCGTTAAGACGATAATCTCAATCTGCACGGTACAAAAGCCGACGCAGAAAATGAGCAGCCAAAGACATCTCCTCACGATGAAGCGCTCGCAAGCACAATAACGTTTTCAAAAAGCCAATGTTGCAGGAAAGAACTGTACGGCTACAGTATGCATACAGATACAAACAGTACGTGAGCATGCCGTGCGCATTTGCAAATCTGTATAAACAGTATGATTATTGCATATAGCTGCGGAAAATACATAATAAAACCGCTAGAATATTCAACTTGACAACTGTGATATTATTTATGAACATACGAACATAAGGGCCGTAGAAAATCCCATATCACAATATACTTCCTTTAAATCCTGAATGATACGATCGCTGATTGCGCACACGAACAACGGGACAAATAAGCCTGGAAAAGTCAACGCCATGGAAAATACTCGCTTCCTTCTGCCTAAGGATGAAGTATCTAACGAACAGCACGCAAACATGAATGCAAATAGCAATGCCGTAATCAGCTGCGAATGTCCCGTATGCCCGACTTACACAATGAATCAGCAGCAATCAGAAGTTCAAGACCAGGCAGCGAGGTGCCTCCGCACAGCTACGAAACGATGGTTGATCACACCGACCAAAATCTTTACAACAGTTATCCACTCCATATGGTCACGAAGGTGAGTGCAGAGCAAAAGACGAATAAAAGGGTAGTAGATTCCCTTAGACGCGGTTCAATCTGTGGACGGCAGGTGGTTGAATACAACGAAGTGGAGCAATTAAATGAGCAGTTGATATGATCTTTAAATGGATACAACTAAATGAAGCACAAAGGGTGCAAGGCGTTTTCCATGCTAAAGACAACAATCGTGTTTTCGGCAGAGCCCAAAGATTCTCAACGGGGGAAATAATTGGTGCCTAGACGATTGGCGGGTGCTGATGGTTGTGGAAAAACCTTACGATTGACAGTTATTGTACAAGCAAGAAAATGATACAAATAGGTGCACTAGAGCACAAACTAAAATCTGGTTCGAATTTGAATGAACTCAGTGACATTAACGGTTGACAAGAAACATTTAGAGATAACTTAAGAAATAAGCTGATAGTGGTTACCACTTCACCATTAGTGGCTACCATTCATACACATCTGCAAATAAATCGCCTTACTTAAAAAAACCCAGAATGAATACAAACTGGCTTCATTCAGCGACATTTGAGACAAAAAAAATCTTCAGAAGCACATACAAAGTAAAACTACTGTTGAGGATTACTTTAGTACTCAATATTCTGCTGAGAAACGGCTACTGGCTAGATGCACTGCGATGCATGGGCTAGCCCAGAAAAAAAATTCTGTATAGGCAGTTGAAGAATTCTAGGAGGTAAACAGTGAGAGTGGGTAAGCATATCTGCACAATCCCTAGTGACTTCTTTTCTGCTATTCCCTGTACCCTTTCCTTTTCATATGTTTAGAAATGTAATGGTTGAACACTAATATATAATCGTTAAAGATCAAAAAGGGAAGGCAGAACTTCCCTCCCTGCCGTATTTGGCAACGGATTTATGGCATTAATTCATCGAAACAATTCCTCACCCATATTTTTTTCTATAAGACATTTTGTGTTCAACGCTAGCAATCATTGTCTAAACATTGCTATTTGGTTTACCCATCCAACGTGGTTGATACATCGTAAACTATAACTTCCACATTGAATTTTTTCAGCATTCTACGAGCGAGCAAATTTTTCACCCTTCAAACGATGGACATCTCCGATCTTAATCCCAACAACCTGCGAAACAATGAAAACAAGAAATGAACTGCAATGCGTGCAACGTTTCCTCGACTAATAAAACGGTGAAAATCAATGCGTAAGACATCCGCTAATGGACGGTTGTGATCGGCCGTTTTCTACCGATCCACTACAACAGTAACGAAAGAAGCAAAGCATTGAAAATGTTTAAATATTCAACGCCAAAAAACGTTCAAACGTTCAGCGTCGATGACACCATTATTGTGCACGAAAAAGTCGCCGTTCAAAATCTTCCTGCAATATTACTAAGATTCACACCATATTATCAACAAATATTCGTCTTTTTCAATCATAAACCTCGTCGGCAATAACAGATGGAATTAGAAAACTAAGGCAATAAAAATTCAAATCGAAGGCCTTACCGACAAATGAGTTAATCACAACCTGATTAACCAGTTCCTCACAAGCTGGATATGACTGATCATCATGCAATTTATGCAGAATCTTTTCTTTTACAGATTACCAATTTGCACAAATTCGTGCTCAAGAGAATATGTCCGCCTACTGGCATATCGAAATACTCTCACGTTTAGGCTCACGTTTCTCTGTTGGTACTCCTACTTCATTCAGTGACTCACATACCAGCCTCATTAAATAACAAAAAGCCGGCTGCATGAGCGATCTTTGAGCGGAACTCCGTCCCATAAAAAGTTGCATCCCAGTGGAAAGATTCATAAATTGATGCTCCGACTTGTTCACGAACGTGATAGAATGAATAAAACTGTGCGGCTTGCTGGATGCCTCAGATTACCGTAAAATTTGCGACTTCAGCCACCTGATTTAGGAATTGTGAGCTGAATTAGTGAAGTTTTGGTGGGTACTTTTTGGATACTTCCGCTCACTCAGTGAGGAAATGCAATAAACTTACCGTTTTTTGCTAAAGGCGTACAACTGTAATAAAAAATTTCAATTACTACCACGTCGTGAAAAGGATGCCCATTATGACGCATACTGGGGTGCTGCAGAGAGGAGGGGTGAACAGAAGGATGGGAGGAACGACGCTAATTAGAAAACGATAGTAAAGTATTCCAACCGTATCATGGCACAACTGCTTGCCGAACCATTAAAAATGCTCAGCTTAACATTTTATATTAAAACCCAATTAAAGTATATATGTTGATGCCAACTACAGACTTAGCACGAGGGCGACAAGAAAGTGTTTTTGATGGCATTGACAACCTTGTCTGAATAGGGACTAACTCACGACCTTCCGCTTGCGAGTGCATGGCATTAAGCGAGAGGTCATTCGCCTCGTAAACGAGAGGTAAGAAGCCACGGTTTCGTTCCGGTCTAGGAACAAGGTTTTCACCGATCATCAACAGCTCATTATTCGTAACTGACAGGTCATATCGAAATGTGGTACTTCGAATATCAAAATACGAGTCACTGAAAAAACAATGCACTGAAGATGTGCTTCTCAATTCCCATAGACTGCGTTTAGAGGCAGTAAATATGGAGCTCATCTTTCAAGTAGGCAACTTGCAATAACATTTTCAGCTGCAGCATATAAATTTTGCGAAGCCCCTTGTTAACTTGCAATTCAACAACGGCGAAACAGCAATCGTGACTATAATGACGAATGACTGTGACGTTAACGTAGTGAAGAGTTGAGTGAATAGCGCAAAATTCGGCACAACAGGATTGCAAATGACGGCTTCATAGTAGAAGAGATAAGCACATCGATGGCGTCATTATTAGTCGACAGCTAGCCGTGCAACAGCTACACGCACGCAGATAGGTTTCACGTGTGCACGAGCTGAGCAGAAGGGGACGTGCTTCGGAGCAGCGTTCATTGGAGAGGCGCACCCAAAAGTGCACAGCCAGCGAGCCGCTTGAGCACTCAGAAACTGACTCACATCATAGCGATTCCGCAACAAATAACGTTTGCCAATTCCTGGAGACGGATCCACACTTTGCATTAAGCCAGTCGCAGGCATTATGCATGTACGTCGCTCGAACCTCCACTACTATACCACTAGTAACGTTACTGCGGCAGCTTTAATGCAATCAGTAGCTGCTGCACTTTATCCATTAATCGTGCGATACACCGAAAGCATTGGAAGTTAGCTTTAAGTCGCATCGTAGGAATAGGTGATGATGAGAAGTCGATATTACGCAAGAGGGCAGGCAGCTCAGAATTAGGAAATGAAAGCAGGGGGACGTCGTGCTGATAAATCAAAAAGGGAGAGAGATGCACTGCTCTGAGCTGTGCAAGATGCGACGTGTAGTTGATGGGTAAGGAATGTGAGAGTGGCGTGGCAGCATGTTCGACCCTGACCGCTGGTCAGCGGTAACCTAGCCTCACATACATGTGAACAGAGAGCGCCGAGTGCGAACGGACGTTAGAAAACGAAAGAAACACATTGTTGGGGCGAGCGCGTCGTACGACTCTCTGCATCTCTGTCTATGTTACTCTCGAATAACACACCTCTTTAGCTGCCTCTCTCTAGACCATCGTCACCGCCCCGTACCAGAGCACTATTCGCGCCAAATTTGAATTGTGCCCACAAATGTGAGAGCGCAAAAAAAGGAACGAGGTCATTGCACCCGCGCTTATAAATAAGACAACTCCACCGTTACCGCTTCCCTCGTCGTCGCATGAACGAATTTGCGGGGTAGAGCATGTGCGTCCAACAGTGAAGCACTACTTCACATGGTCTGATGTTAGTCCGTGTTTTTTGAAGTAATCACGGCTCCACGATCGTATGACATGCAAGAAGTGCCTTACTAGCTGTCGTGCTCAAAGCATCTTTGCAAGATTCCGCAGAAAACAACACTGACATTTTGCCGTACTCAAACAGTTTTTCGATGCATTGAAGGCTTCCTTTGATAATGAGCGATGAAAATGAATTACTGCGAGAAAATTTGAATGGTGGATAATGATCTAGAAAAGAGCAAATAAACGTTACTCTTAATGAGTTCGAATAGATTTTATGCTGGTAGTGATATTTTTCAGACAGCTTTTTTCGAAGCGGAAGACAAGGATGGAAAGAAAGAAGAGGGGGTGGGGTGGGAAGAGGAGATTGCCAGGTAAAGTCAACTTTCCAAACGTTCCAAAATGATGGTTAAACAGAAACAGTGCTCGGACGATCCTTAAAAGATCCCCACTCCTCGTATGACGTGATGAAAAGTGAACATTTCGCAGTCTTTTGGATATGCAAAAGCAACCCATTATTTAATAGATGACGCATTAAATTATTGGCGAAATCTCTCCACTTCGCTTCAACGGTCGAACAGCCAATGTGAATAGAAAACTGTAAAACTGCAGTAATATCAGATAACACATAACAGTTTATAGGAATGCCTCCAATTTAAACTCCTTGACGCATAGAATTTGTTAAAAACTCCCGGCTTCCGTTCCTTCAATAAAGCTGCTAACTTTTCCCTTCCATATGAAATTGCCGATGTCTTCGAATAACCCAGCCATAAGCGCATATTTTCGCTCAGAAGTTGTGCCGCTACTTTCGTTTTTCAAGTAGAGTTTTTGCAATATTTTGATTTTTGCGAGAGTGTCTTCTTCACTAATCGAGTGTCATCGTCTCTATAGACTAGGAAATCGTATAGGCTGCACCTTTCTTGCCCTTAGTAGAAATCCCTTCGCTCTTAGTGGAGACCTTATCCTTCCGGAGAGGGGAGGTCCTGCGCTGTATGAGTTCATTAAAAGTCGTAAGGCGAAAATTTCTCCCAAATGGGGGGAAGGACAAATGAACTCAACGAACGTGTGAATGGTACGCAACTGAAGCGGAACGCACCTGACCTTTTTCAGGCTCGCTAGTCCTCCTGGGAGGTTTAACTGATGCTTTCTTATATGAACAAACCTGCCGAGAAGCGTCTGGGTACATTCGGAAGCAAGCATCACATATCTCGTCTGTCGGTGACTGATTATTAAGCATGCTGAAACATAACTGCAGCTATCCGAGCAAGGTAGTTGAAGTGATCCTAAGATCGTTTGATGCGGAAGAGAATTTGCCTAAGACTGGCCTGCATGGCTTAAGATTACGTTGCATGGAACAGGAAATATGAGCATAACACCTCTACGGCGAAACAATGAAGTGACACGTTGGGGTTCACGCATTTCTCCAAGCCCAGATGTGGCATAGACCTGCGTCGAGGCAGAAGCCATTTTGACCAGCATGTTTGGCTGAGCAAGTGGCGTTCGTCAGTGTGATATATCGCTTTCGCAAGCAACAAGAGGACTTCTCGCATGATGTCAGTGGGCGAACCAAAGCCGCTGATTCGGCCATTCGATTAATCAGCGGCTAAACGCAACGATGAGTAACTGTGTCGTGAGAAGTCATACGGTTGTCAGCCCCCAAAACCAACAAAAATTCCGCAACCGCTGAGATAATTTCGTTTGGGTGAACGGCGTTGAGTCATCATTTCCTCGACATGCTTATAACAGGCTCCGTCTCTGCCCGCAGTGTGCCTTTCAAATACCCCGTTCAGTCATACGGGTACCATAAGCATGTAAAAACCCTTTTCATGGTAGTGGAAACTCGCTTGAACCCGCTTAACGATCACCGACAAGAAGCACTTGGTCACGATCAAAAACAGTGTAGGTGGTGAAAAACGGAATCAAGAACATTTAGAAGGAAAACTCATAATCTATTCTATATACACTAATTTTTGAAGCTTGGATTCACGACAATTTTTGAAATATATATATATATATATATATATATACCAACACTTAAGGGCGCTGATGTGGCGAAGTGACAGCATCTCAATCCTGCGTTCAGCGACCAGCTTTCAGCTGCGGCTATCGAATAACCACTTTATCAACCCTTTGAAGTTCCTAGGTTCCCTTCAACTTGTAAAATCCCGATCCTCAGCGGCACGCGGAGCCATGCGTTGGATTCAAGGTGGGCGATAGCGGGAGTACAAGGGCAGTACAAGGGCAGAGCCTCTCTGGTTGTTCATACCAGTGCTGAAATAAACCCCATGGAGTGACAAAATATTTTAAGGGCTCGATTTCGGCAATGAGTCAACTGATCGAGCTGAGTTTTGCTTTCCTCAAGTGAAGTTTTCAAGCTCTATCAAGCCGTATACAAAAGGATAAAATTGGTGAGGTTTGACGAAGCCCACTTCGATGGCCCAAAATCCTAAAATCTCAATTTTTACGATTTTGGGGGTCCTTGATCTGGACTATCATTTGGATATGGCCTACATTTTTTTCAGCTTTCCATATAGCCACTTGAGGTATGCTGAGAAGTTCTGTAATCATGTCGGTGCGGCTTTCCGGAGCCGAAATATGGCATCTCAAATTTGTCATTTTTGTATCGTTGAGAGGGCTAGGGGGCTCATTTTGTTACTTCTTCCTGCGGACGCGGGAGTTTCTTTTCCTCACTTATTCTTGCTGTGTTTGCTATTTCGTTTACTCATTTCTTTCTGTGACATTCTGATGATCCGAGTACCGATAGACTCCGTAGGATATGGGAAAGAATATGATACGCATAACTTTACGTAAAACGCCAGTCTTTAAGAAAAATAAAGCTTTCTTTTTGAATAAGTTATGGAAGTGTGCAGCGCATTTATGGCAAATTAGGTTGCCTAGGCGAATGACGGGTGAGATCAATTGAGATCAAGTATAGTCCCTTTAACTGCGCTTGGAGAGGCTTCCATAACGGTGCAAGATGCGATGGGTTTCATATTCTCCTCACTGGACTCCAACTGTTGCGCCTAATGGCTGAACAACAAAAAACAATCACAGAAAGACCCCTTTAAGTTGCAATTTCTTTCACAGTAAACTTACAACGGTCAAGTCATCGTTCCGTGATATACAGAAAAAGAATATAATAATGTGACAACCGTTTTGAAATGAGCCTCACGTACGAAGAATCTAAAAGGAAACTTGGAATACGTGCCAATAAATGTTTTTGCTCATGCTTGTTCATCTTGTTTGGGTTTATGGCACATAGTGATTCATGTGTGTGCTTTCAGATAGCTTATACAAAAGCAAACCAACATTTTAGCGACCGAATTTAAAGAAAA
The DNA here is from genome assembly GCA_022844705.1 of Toxascaris leonina. Classification (NCBI taxonomy): domain Eukaryota; kingdom Metazoa; phylum Nematoda; class Chromadorea; order Rhabditida; family Ascarididae; genus Toxascaris; species Toxascaris leonina. The sequence continues at coordinate 16,500 of JAARMF010001407.1, forward strand.
TGTTCGCAAATGTTGCAATCGGCTTACAACAATTGAATATATTTTAATTAGATTGTGCGCATAAATTTTACAGAAAAAGTTCCTGTTCACTAATCGAACGAAGGAGAGACAAATAGATAGGGATGTACGCGCACAGTAAAATAGTGAATATCATGCTTGTTAATCCTCACTAAAAGCAGTCTCAGCAGGTGCTAATTCGATACGTTGAACGGGAATTTCCATGAACATTGCACTGAGTAAAAAATCTGCAAACAGAGGCAAATGTTTTGATCAGTGTTTCGTGGCGTTCGGCTCTTATTCATTGTTAGATCACCATTCGTTGAAAAAACCTCTAACTTTGAAAGACAAATATGAAGACATGTAATAATATTTAAGTTGATCGTATAAATATTTCACGTTAGGCAAAGTTTTGCATCGCAGAGACTGATCTGTTCTGTGCCTGCATATCTGAACGTTCAGTAATTTTTTGGACGGTACAAATCCAATTTACACATCTTAACCCCAACTGACTGAGGAACAGAATCGAGACATCTATCACGCACATGTCAACATTGCAGAGAATTTGCGAATGCAAAGCCTCGTTTCCAAACAGAAAATTCATCCTTTGTAATGGTCGAGTTATCGAACAATAAAATGTTCGTTCGAAGCTAAACGGGGAAGCATATTATGGTGTACAGTATAGCCTTCTTGCTACTCGGCCAATCAGACTAACTCAGTCTACAAAATAAAAGAAAAAAAAACAATGATATAACATCCATCAACACGTTTAACACCAGAACCAATTGTTTGTATAAATCCATTGCGAAAAATTCGTTGTTTTCTTGCTGCGAGTAGACCGAATGAGTGAAAAAGATTACATTGAAATTAGCGATGGGACGTTTGCACAAATGTATACATAGCTCTTGCAATGCACATTTGCAAAAGTGGCGAAGAATCGCGTAAGAAAGAGCGTAGAATAACTTTTGATCAAACAGAGTGGGCGTTACCCTCAGTGAACAGTTAAGGGCGTTGATTGTGGCGCAATGAGAAAGAACTGATGAAAAATGACTTGTTAACGGAAAACACTTGTCTGATATATGTGATCTGCGTTCGAATTCAACTACAAGCGGCAATATTGTGGAAATGACGCAAAATTGTTTAGCTTCTGCTTTTCGCTTTGCGATGGCGACCAGCGTCAGAGCCGAAGCTTCAATAAAACGATCATATGGAGGTATGCTATATTGCCTGGAAACATGAGCGAGAGGAATGTATTTGCCCTTTGCAAAGGTTTGCTCAGATTCAACTAACATTAATAAAAATTCATGTTTACCTTAGGAGTTGCGAAATCTATTTCAACTCTGAATGGGTTCTTCAATGAACTGAGAGAATTGAATATGAAACAGTCGGCGAAAACTTATATGACTCAGTGAACCAATTGCACATCTTCTTTGTTAATTCACTAGCGCTCTCATTTGCATGGCAGAAAGAGCATGTTTGAAAAGAGGAGAATCGTGTTAAGAAAGGAAGTGTAGCATGTCATCCACGCCTCCTTCATGACTAGATGAATTCGAGTGAAATATCGCCGCAAATTTGCTTACATTATACTCTGCAAATTGCGTATCTGTAACTGCAGTACTTACAAACTTGAGAAACCGGAGACATAAGCAAACATGTAGAGACGAGTAACCATAACGCACATTGTTAGCGTAAATTTGCGAGAGCGCATGAAAACAAGAGTGAATAGTGGATGAAAAAGATATAGAGATGCAATTTTCCGAAATGACGAAAAATATTAAAGTCTTCTCCGAAATGCTGGCAGTATGTGCTTCTTGTGGCATAATCTCACCCTCGCAGCCAGGAACCGTCTCACTGTTCACGTGAGAAAGCACTAAATCCGCAAAATCGAAGTGCCGTTAGAGCAAGGCGTTTTGTTAGCTGTAGTCTGATCCAAGCGGTCACTGCAAAAGTGAATTTTCCGATGAGGGCTCCGTAGGAGCATAAGTGCGGACTTATGCTGCATCGCAACTATTAGATCTTTTGTCATTTACAATAATCAACAATAAAATACATCCGAATGATAGATCTAGCAAATGTCATTTCCATCCCGCTTCATTCATTAAGCAGCCGTCTGTTATATACAGAAAAACACCGACTTTTTAAAGCGTGATACAGATAGGTTTCTTTAAGATTGACATGGATGGATGAAATTCCGAATATAAGTTCCTGAGCCAGATCTATTCCTTTGGACTGCTAGCCAGCCACACTGATTGAAATTTCCATGAAAGTTCTACGAAAAATGAAAAGTCCATACTTAACGAAAAATGTTCATGACTTTTGGCTGCCCAGAATATGCGAATAAATCCGGAAGTCTCTGGGTTCTCATATGGGAATAATTGAAAGACGTTTTAAGGTACTTTTTTTCCGAAAAACATTCAGTATTCAGTGTAGTTTTTTATAGGACCTTTGGGGAATAGACGTTTTTTGCTATTTTCATGAAAAAGTCTTGAAAATCGATCGATCAGGAGAAGTTCTCGGATGGGAACATGGAATTCACCTATTCTACCACAAATCCCCAACCGCTCAACCGAACCGAATCAAACTTGGACCGAATATGAGGACACACGGAGCACTACTCACACGCATATGTAAATTTTGATGATGTGGAATTTATGCTGATGTCGCATTACATCAGCCGCACAGTTCGTCACACCATTGGCATCATCTCAACGAGCCGAATCTAGATGTAAACACATCGACTCGAAGTGCCCTATGAACTCAAAAGTTATGAGGGAGTGAACTTGTCACGTATACCGTGATCTAATTCTTGAAGGCTTGAAGGTTCCTTCATTCGATAGAGAATCCAGTGCCCTTTTGAATGACATATGAAATGCCAAGGTGAATTATATCGAAACCAGGAAATTGCACTGGGTAGCGAGAGAGTATGCAAACGCGAGAGGAGCAGATAATTGGTTACCGGCTATTTCACCCCCATATCTCCTCGGGATTTCATCGCATTGTAAAGTATCTCAATCCGTTCGATCCATTATTGAGTACTGTTCCGAATGGTATAATATGAATCCTGGGAATTGCATTAGACAAAGAGAGCGCTCGCAGAAGTGAGAGCAGGCAATTTTAAATAGGGGGCCATATCTTGGCAATGAATCAATATGCTGAGCTTAAATTTATTTGGTGGATTCACTTTCAATGCTCTATCGAACAGTATATAGAACTTTGAAATCGAAGAGAACCAGTGAATCCAGATTCGATCGGCCGAGAATACTGAAACCTTGATTTTTGCGACTTTTGGGGTTTCCGGTTTCGGCTCCTTCTTCAGATAGGCCGCTTCTTCTTCCAGAATATCGGGACAACTCGCTGGGATCTCTTGAGCGTTGCTTGTTGCAGGCCGCTGGAGGAAGAAGGGGCCGACATAAGAAACACCAAATTTCGCAATTTTAGATAGTGTGATAGCACAGGGAAATTTTCGAGCAATATTTTTAATCACCGATTCCGATGACTTTATCACAGAACGATAGAACTCGATGAGCTGATTGTAAATGTGTACAACATGCACAGCATTCCCGAAAAAAAGAGGGGGAAATAGTGGCCGCGAAGTCGAATAACTTCTATGTAAATGCACTGAGTAGATTTATGGCGCCGTACCTTGCCGAACTGCAAGCGGGACGAATCAGGGATTCAGGAAAGGCGGCATCCTCCTTGCGAGGAGTGCAGGAGGCGAACCTCTCTCCCCCCCCCCCCCCATGACCCCTCATAATAGCACTGAAATAAACCCCATATTCTCAATTGACTCGTTTCGTATCTTCGTTCAGCGAACCTCGGAGTTTCTTTTCTTCTTTTCTTCCGGTATGGCTTCCTGATTCTTTTGCTCGCTTCTTCTTGGAATATTACTTGCCCCTACCCTCTCTTCATCCCGTATTTTTTCCTTCTTTCATTGAATTAAGGCATATCTGATACGGGATATATGGTTTCGAAAATTGAAAGGATCATATCTTGAGGAAGAAGAAGGCGATTGAGCAAAAATACCCTTTGCTGACTTTAGCATTTAATACCCTATAAAAGCGTATATTAAAGGTTGAAATCGGTGTCACAACCTGAACCCCGATTCGGCCGGCCGCAAAACGTGAAACCTCAGTTTTTTGCCATTTTGGTGTCCTCGATTCCGGCTTCTGTTTGAGTTTTGCCAGAAGCTCTTTTTGGACCATCGAGGGGACTTGCCAAGGTTTCTTCAGCAGTCTTTGGACCATATCGATACGTTCGTATGGAGCCAAGACACGTGACCCCAAAAAATCGCAATTTTTTTAATTGTAGGCGTACACGGAAATTTTCAAAAAATAATTCTTGTCTTCGATTTTTATGAATTTTGAATTTGGAAAGAGTTTAGCATAAGTGATGGAGCCTGTCGATGAATACTTCATTACGCTTTAAGCATTAAAATTGAAAAGTATGAATGAAAAATGAGGAAATAAGCGAAGAAAAATCAACCTTTGACTCAGGCGCATCTTCTCAAAGGGTGCAGCGGTCATGCTTCATCTTGTGTCATCGACAAAAGGGATGGCCAAGATATTTCGTCATAGTATGGAGTTTATGCAGTCTGCGCAAATTATTTTTAATACAACTGAAAATTTATTGGGAACATAATTGCGCGTACCTTTATCAATCCTCTATGGTAATCATATTTCTAGGCCGATTTTAAGCAATGTATATTGAGGCAAAATTTCAATGGACCATATAAAAAAAGTTCGTGACAATATCCTTGAATCTAACTCATTCAATATTTTCCATATTAGTTCCTGATGGTATTTGTTGTAAAGTGTATGTATTTGGCGGTTGAGACAACATTCTTTCTTAGAGATCGTCTGAGGAATTTAGTGAAGATGAAATGTTTGTAACACGTAACAATGTGAAGACACTCGCAGTTGGAATTTTCTACTGATGAAACTTTTCTATGCTGTACCATGGTTTCTTGGTCGACACAATTTTGCAGTGGATTTTGTTATTATTACTATTGTAGAACGGCAAATTTCTGTCTTTTAAAAGTGAAAAAGCATCTCTATCGCGAAGTTTATATACAATATATGAGATTTGCTATTCCTGTCTACAGATATTGGTTATTACAAGACTGAGGTCATCATGCAGAGAAATTATTGGATGTCACTTTTATCAGAAAGTTATAAGAAAGTTATTTTCATTGTCAATCAGTCGTGGTATTGTAAACGAAGATCTCATCCACATGTCCATCCATATATGTACAAATTTGCACTACATCCATCCATATATGTACAAATTTGCACTAAATCCGTCCGTATATGTACAAATTTGCACTACTAAGTCAGCCATGTTCCCACGCTGTAATTACTAAAGTTGAACCAGCGACGCCCAACTCAGCATCCTTCTCCCCATTCACTCCCTCTCCATCTCCCTCCTTAGAGACAGTCTCCTTATATTTTTGAATCTTAAACCTGCATGTAATTAATATGGTACATCATCAACACTACGGGTTATGTATGTGTCATCGAGCGATGAAAACTTGCGACTGCCGGTACATCTGCTCGTGCAAACGGCGATCTATATTTGTTGACTTTTTCGTGCAAGTTGCTGAAAGCGTTGAATGAGGTGGTACAGCCAGCCTATGACTCACTTGTGCGGGCGTGATGTAGTACACCTTGTTCTGATTTAGTAATGCAGTAATTCGTTCTAATTGTGAAATGTAGTATGATTTTTCCGTAGTTCATTGGTACGAAACATTTGCGCAGGGCAGTTCACCTTTTCTTTCTCAAAAAAACTTTCCTCTCAGCCGACAGAGGTTCTCACTCTGACAACTAAATGTTGAATTGCGCCTGACTAACATTGGCCTCTGAAAATGCTTTCACGCCATTCATTTCTTTTCATCAGAACAAAGAAGAGCATGCTGTTCGTACTGAGTAATCACATACATCAAATAATTAAGTAAATTACTGAATAATGTTCTTATCAAGGAATTATTGAATATTAAACTGAAATAATAAAAAATCGAGTAATGACTCGTTGAACTATGCGTAGAGTGGTGGTGGTATTCTTAGCGAAGAGAAAACGAATAGTGAGTGTCGAGTCACTGGTTGGGTTGCAGTTTGGCGAAGATGACAACATATGAGTGAGTCAGCAAGAGAATAATGAGCACTCCTAGCTCTTGCACATACAAACGCCATGTCTAAGGTTTCAGGTGAAGATGCTCTGCGAAGAAATGCACATTAAAGTGCATATTCGATGAGTAGTTTAACAAAATGTGCGATTTGCAATCTACTGTTTTCAAAGCCTTCGAGTGCTTTTTAAATGTATTTGAACATGGAAATCGACCGGAAATGCGAAAGAAAAAAGCAAGCAAACAATCAAACCTCTTGTCCTGCGATCGCTGCTGAAACGTTGTTAGGCTAACTATTGAAATAACACCAGATGGCATGAAAGGCTGTTTTGGTTAGTAGGAATTTACGAGGAAATAGTGGTCAAAAGTATCTTTGAGTTAGATGCTCATTTCTTTCCTTTGGGTTAGATTTACGAAGGGAGCTGCTAGTGTCTTTAGCTTTTCGTGAGCGGAATAAATGTATTTGGTTCACATATAGAATTTTCCACCAATCATTTCTATGTTTCCTGTCGAAAAGACTGTGGAAATTATGTCCATTATTATGATCCCATAGCAAAAGAATGCCTCTCTCATATTCAGAAAGCACAAAGCCATAATTATTGCTAACAATTTCCACAATAACAAAAGTTCCTGTCAAAAGATCCAAAAGAATTAATTGAAAAAAGCATCATCTACATGCAGTTTTCAAAGATGACGAATGAATTGCGTCACAAAAGGAACATGCCGAGATGGAAAAACGAAACGAACGATTAACAGACGGCGTAAGTTAAGCGAAAGTTCTATACACATCAACGTCGTTACCAATCGAATCGATTCAAGTCGAATGTTTATGAACGAGCGCTTCATCCACTGTGAATATCCATTGGAGACTCTTTCGCATGAATATATCTCAGCAAGTAGTCCGCAGATTATAAAGTACACATCTGAGCGAATGCTTTATTGTTTTATAAAAAAACACTGCTGAAGCTCGAGCTTGCAGAAACTCTGCTAAATCACATTAATAAGGAGAAGAAATGATTTGCTGCATGGGAATACGAACGATTTGAACTAAAATGGAACATTCTTTATGAGCTATAAGCAGCAAGCATATATCAACAACGACATCACATAGGACAAGTTTTTGCATGGTATGTGAGCCGTGCATCTGATAGTGACCACAAAAAATTGCTATCAGTCATTTAATTTTAGGAGCAAGTAATATCAAGCAATCAGCACATGCCTATGAAGGCATGAAGCAAATAGACCAACGTTGCTTCATTCACGCTGAGCGCAAGCTGGAATGGGAAACGAAACGAGCGATAACTGCCAGAAGAACATAATCAATGGAAGTGATCATAGCACTCTTTAACATAAGCGAAAGAATATGAAAGTAACAGCAAGCTTCATCCTGCGATCATTTGCAACTGATAAGGTTGGCGTAAGCGTGGCAGAGAAAAACACATTTATATATTATGAAGAGAGAAGAGTGGACCAAAAATCATTGATGCCATAATTGTCGGCTTCTTTTTCTATTCAGCAGTTTAGAGAATTTAATCTTCTTGGAAAAATCAAAAAAAGCTTCATCAGTTCCTTTAATTCCCAACCAAAATCATTAATGGGGTATGGAATAGGACATATTTTGACAAAAAAAATTGTTGGCGATCTCATTGGGATCGTAGCCGATCAGTGTTAAATAGCCACAGAAAAGAAGTCGGACAGATGATACTTGAACTAAAAATGAACCAACGCTGATTTGGGAATGCTTAGAGAATCAAGTTGAAAGGAATGCGATCGCTTTTTCAAGTGGAATTCATAGAACGAAAAAGCTTTCATCAACAACTCGCTGTGGCGCGTTACATCGGTAATCATCAAATGTGAATCAGATGAAATCAGAAATCGCAATGCCAGAAGAATTTCGAGACAAATTCAAGTTGCTGCTTTTTTCGACTCTTTCATTTTAAGTAACGGTAGCAATTTCGTGTGTGACTTTGTGTCAATCCAGCAACTCATGACCGCTTCAATTCTAGTTAAAGAAGGCCACATGCAAGCTACGTGTTTTATTCAATGCCCCAGTTAGGGAATGCAACGTGCTAAAGGGACGGGATAGATGGAGAGAGACAATAAAAATAAACGAAAACGATAAAACAGCCAGGTTCATGCTCAACGGCTGGTGCACAGAGTGCGCAAAGAAACTTAAAATGGAAAGCAGAAAAAGAAAGGATCACAGCAAGAATGTAAGCATTGACGATATTATAGTATTTCTGATAGAGTTGGGATGAAAACAATTGAGAGGTTTTGCGAAACTCCACCACTATGTACGTTTATGATATTTACAGAGACAATATTCCACATGCGCACAACACAGTAAGGAAAGCTATTCAAAACACTGCTTGTGGTGTACGTTTTCCTGGCTCGTCGCAACTCACTTCACCGCTTACGTTCAAGGATCTTCTCAATGAAAAAGCACTTTAATTTCGGGACCAAAAAAGGAGATAATTATGCTTTTGACAGTGAAAAAAAGAAAAGTACCAGATATCAGAGAAAGAGAGGATAAATACAAACACATAAAAACAAGAAAAATATTCGCCATTAGAGTGATTAAGATAGTTATAATCGCCAAGTAGTGAATCCACGGCTTGGAACATGACAAAATACCGGCCCATTTATCTGATACGATAATAAACTCAAATGGGAATGCGGGTTGAACAGATCAGTTCAATTTGCTATATTCTTTTCGATTTGAATGTGGCATCGTTTCGAGAGCAGTGCAAACTTGCGAACGGAATTCCAAAACAGCTTTGAAGATAGTGAAGAATGGTTGCGAATCGAACTCGGCTGTCAGATACTAGAGGACTTTTTAATCAAAACTGTGGAGTTGGAGCACAAGAAAAGACTTTTCTAAAAGTCGCTTGAACGATAGATGATTGCTAATGGTAACATCAGTGAAGCTAAAACGATTGAAAACTCACTTTCCCAAAACGTTTACGACTACTTCGCAAAATGACGATAGTGGATCAGTTCGAGACAAGGTTCAACAGCAGATTTGTCGGTAACGATACCAGACTTACAGTTTCCCAATCGAGTGAAAGACTCTGCCCAAACAGAAGGCACAGATCGCATTAAACACCAGCCGCTCCTTCTCTGATGAAACGTGCAGGTGTGCTCTCTGATGTTAGCGGTGCCTCAACATAAAGCTCGAAAATGGCTTCGCTAATTATTTGCTGTAGTAGTCCCCTTGTGGTGTTGCACCCGTGAGCCAGAAGGACGATGCAATCACCTCTTCCAAAACAATCTTCAAATAAAGTGGCATACTGTCATACTTTGCATAATGATCAGAAATCGATTGGTCGTCGTAAATAGTGATGATTCCAATACAACGGTACAACCCAGTTTTACTGCCCATGCATTTGAAAAATGTATGACGTTAGCGGGGGAATTCTTGCAATGTTTTGCCCACTTCCTGCGTTCTCTGCGGTGGTCCTTTGGGCTTGTTTGGTAGGTCGCCATTTCATTTGGCTTTCACTGGTCTTTCTTGAAGAAAAAATGCAATTTTGAAGTGATAAATGAAGATATGAAGATATTCGGTTAGCAGACACCTTATATCTTCATAGGGAATCGAAGTGATACTAAAGGCATATATGTCTTCAAGGCCATGCTGCACTGGAAATCCCAATTATTTCCTATCAACAGTTATTAGTCGCAGTGATCATAATGACGCAAGGAAAATGTTACGAATAGCTCCACGTATCCAATAATTTCAGACGCATTACCTCCATGACCACTTCCTCCAGATTCTGGAATCAAGTGTCGATTGTTTCTTGGACATAAATCTGTGCTAGTCCATAAAGTATCAAGCTGTTCTCCCAAATTGGATCATCAGTAAGGCTAGCAAAGCCTCAGTCAAGAGAAAACCTTCCAATATACTCATATCATGGCCTCTCACTCGGGAAGGATGCATACTAAAGCCGCCGGTAGCTGCTAATGCATAGACAACAGAGCGCTAATCAATCAAGCAATCAAAAAAACTCCCAAGGCTGCTAAACGCTACAACCAAGTCGACGAGGCATCACAATGAAGCGAAGATGATAAGCATTCGAGCAGGAGAAGTCAGCACATAGGCGATGCAGAAATAAACTTCACTTCCTTCAGATAAAAAACGACTCTGTCAAAAAACCACATCACTCCCCTTTCATGACGCATGACTGGTTCCAACTGTGCAGCACACTCGGAACCTTGTGATAACAACGAATCAGGTGTATTTTCTGGTAACAGTTTCGCACACAAACCGACGATTTCGGAAATTCAAACCGTTCAAGTCGTTCGAGCAATGGTATCTAATTCATAACAATGGGATGACTGAAAAAATGGCGGTTAAAAGATAACTGGGCATGTACTCGACGATTCAATTCAGAATGTGCGAGGAGGCTGTCAGCCTAGAGGCGTAACGTTATAAGAAACTCTCAAACCCTGCTTGTAAGGATGTATCTTGGAAACACCCTGTTTCTGTCATGCTTTTGGATGGTCTGACATCTTCCTGTAATTAACACGGTGATTCTTTGTGCAGTTCTGACTGTATTGTCATGGTCTTTTTCGCCTTTGCGTTATGGTGCATCTCCAAAAATGACCTCGTGCCTTTTTCGTGGGGCTCAATAGTAAACATCTGCTCGAGCCTGGATCGATTATGTTAGAAATGTCCAGTATCATTTGAAATCTAGAGTTATTTCTTTCTGTAGGTAGGACACCGGTAATTTCCGCATCTCGATGAATAAAACAGACAGATCGCAAAGTCGCTTCCATTCAGCCACCTGAAATGTGTTCGAACAGTGGCTGTCGTCGTCGATTTCTGCTACTGCGACCAGTTATTTTAGACTGTCCTTCGGTATCAGCAGCTGCCGAAACACGCCGTAAGCTCCTCACAAATCTGAGATACCGACCCACAGATTAGCGTATACCCAATCGCCTATCATCCTAAATGGAATCTCAAAACTTGAATAATCAAATGAATGAACCCGAAAAAGCGAGAGTTCAGAAAAATGACACTCTTAAGGGCATCAAATTGAACCATTTGAACTCGGTGCGATAATTGATGAATCCTTAGACGCATCGTTTACTGAAAAGGGCAGAACACTTGCGAATTCTCTTTGTCAGACGCAGATCGCTGCCTCCCTGCGTGGTGACAGTCGTGATCGAGCAACTCACCAGTGTTCCTTACACGGTCCTCCTCGTATCGGTGCTTGGGCGATGACTAAGGACTTTTTGAATTCTACGCCTTGCCTCCTCGAAGTGTTATTGGGCAGGCGGTGCTTCCAACTACGATAACCACAGATGAAATCTTTCTGCGTAAAGATTGCTCCAACTCCTCTCACCTTCTGCACTTCATTCAGTTCTTCAAACTTCAACCTGGCAGTGTCGTTGCGTTGGCCAAAAGGGCCACATTTGTTCGGGGTTCCTATCTTAATAATATTTGTGCTGTCTGCGAACAACTTGGAAAAATAACAGCGGTTCGAAGTTGTAGATCGCTGTGTCTCGAAACAGCGGTGAAAAAGATTGGTTGACAATTCTCATGATTCTATAGATCTGTTAGCCTATTTCAGTAGCTTCGATCTTTGGTTGGAATTTTCATCTAATAAGTTTGACCGTGCACGAGAATACAAACTACTTCTATGTGTCGCTTTCGTAGACTATGAAAAGGCCTTTGACAG
>JAARMF010001407.1:28577-43834 GCA_022844705.1 Toxascaris leonina
CGAATTAACGCGACGAATAAGAGCAGGATGGAAAGCATTCAACTCGATAAAGGAAGTGCTGAAACCGAAAATGAATAAAACCCTTCGTGCTAATCTATTCAACAGCACGGTCCTACCCGCCATGCTATATGCATGCGAAACATGGGCCACAACAAAACAGGAAGAAAGACGCCTAATAACAGCATAAAGGGCAGTGGAAAGATGCATCCTAGGAATATCGCTGTGTGAACACATCCGATGCGAGGTGATTCGCCGAAGGACAGGAATCCTGGAGGTGATCGCAGAGTACCGCAAGCAAAAGTTACGCTGGGCAGGCCACGTAGCTCGAATAACAGACGACAGATGGACTCGTGCAGTTGCTGAGTGGTACCCTAGAAACCACAAACGACCACTCGGGAGACCTCCAAGAAGGTGGAAAGATGATGTTGAGGAAGCAGCGGGAACGACATGGCAAATGCAGGCGATATCGAGAACGGAATGGAAGCGCATTGTGACCGGCAGCGTCATCGACGTTCGATAGTCCGGTCAATCAAGTGATCAAGTGATTTCCTGACGAANACCGTATATATACGCTGCTTCGATATCTGCATATAGAGCAGTGTTTGGTTTGAACGTCGAAACATTTTTGTCCGTGTTGCTATGAGGTTGCACTCGCGGGTGATCAGTGGACGGGCGTGTTCTTTTGAAGTGAAATTAACTTAAAAAGGCCAATCTTCAAGGACTGATGACATTTTAGTTAGTGCACGTCGTTGTTGGTGCGTGGGTCGTTTGAAGTTTGTGAAGCGGTCCGTTCCTCTGACGTTCGATGTGATGGGGACATCGCTGGTTGCGTTGATGCTAACCTTGTCTTCGTCGGGTGTGTTATTTGCTATGTTGCGGTGTGCTGACTAGGGTTGCATTTTTTTTTTCAAAACTCGCATTAAGACACATTTAGTGTGCTACAGGCACATGTGAGTTGGTTTACTGTTGGCTCATTAGCTCATAACAAAACGCCCCTCCTAATGCGAAGCAAGGTCATAGCGGAATTCCATTGCATCGTTTAAGCGTAGGTTCAGATGTGGTATATTTGAACGTGGTAGTGCTGCGTCGAGATGATAAGGGGGGAATTGAGGGGGGGGGGGTTTTGGCTGACATCGAACGTACAGATTTCAATGCATTCAGAACGACACGAATGAAATGGAAATTGCAGCCACATAAAATGCGCCCCAGCACCAAGTTAGGGCTTCGATCGAAAGGAGGTTTGATTGCTTCCAAGGTAGGTGGTGAGCACGTATATGCGTTATGTTTGCAAATGTCTTCTGGGCTGAAGCAAGCAAAAAAGTGCCTGTTCCCCTTCTTGTGGAGGCGGTGGTAAATTTCATGCCATTCTCTTTCACAGCAACGTATTTGCTGATCTTTCGGGGCTGCGACTTTCACAAGTGACATCAGGTGTGGTAACTCTATCAATATCCGCTTTAAAACCCATCCCCATGAACTTGTTCGTTTCACGCGCTTGTAGAAATTAGCATTTGCAACGCCTATTGTGGCGGAATTTGCCTGTGGGGATTTTTCCGTGGGAATTTGTACGTTTGTAGTTCTGTAGTTATATGTGGCGGTTTGAAGTCGATAGCAACTGAACTTCGGGTCGCACTTCACGCCGATCGGGCTTCGGAACATGCTTAAGAATGAGCGTTTCCAAATATCTGTATGGTTTAATTCTAAAAAGCGGGTGTTATTTGCTTGTAAATCGCGGGGTTGTTCGGCTTAAGTAAGAGTTGAAGCAGCGCATATCGTGCCACCATCGTGCCCATTTCCTACGCATGATCCTGCACATGTATTATTCTTAATTCGGTAATCTATAGCGCACGTCGGTTTCGGGTTGAGACCCTGTCATAGCGAGAGCGATTTTGAGTGCGGTTACGAAGAGGACGGTGGACACAAATGCATTCCTGTCGAGTGGACGTGTGATAATGTGGTCGACTGTCATCGTAATGCTCGTGTATGTTGGTCTTGTTTTTGCTACTGTTTCTTTAGTCTGCGCTGCCCCAGCTTCAAAGAATCATGGTCTATTAATAACCTGATTTAGAGAACACTTGCTTTCGTGTCTTGAATAAAATATGTTACTGAAGTAGTAATTGGTGAGATTCTGTTCAAAATATTCACTCATGGTTTAGGGTCTTTGCTTACGGATTGATTAGGATGTCAGCCCACGCGTTTCTACAACCTTCCTGTGTATGACCTTTTTCAGTGGATGGTTTTCTGAGAACTCAGCAAATTTTTTTGCTATTTTATTGGTAGACCAACGCATTATGTAACGTGCCTGATTTTGTACAGGACGAGTCAGGATGTCGCTACAAACAATTTTGCCCGCGAGGGATGTTCGCGTGCGGTAATGGAGAGTGCATTGACGCGTTGTTGAAATGCAACGACTTCGACGACTGCGGCGATGGTACTGATGAGCGTGGTTGTAGGAAGCAGTCGCGGCGTCGAACATTAGCGCAGTGCCCCGAGGATCACTTTCAATGCCGCAAAGGACCTTGCATCGTTGTGAACGCTAAGTGCGATAAAACAAAGGCAGGCTTTTGCTGTTTTCTCCGCAACTATTACTGGCAGCTAGGACGACATGTGGTGAAGATTTTATTGGTAGGGAAGGAGATAAAGCTGTTATTTGAATCAAATCGTAAGTGATGTCATAGTCTTTTCGACATCCAACAAAAGGACGATGGGGTTCAGAGTGATTGGAACTGCTACCGTTCAAATGTTCCAGAAATGCACCTTCAAGCTGTTTCAATGATTCAGCGCTAGCAGAGTGATTGTGTCGGTTGTTGCTTTTATTATCGGTTTTGGGAAACCCGGTGGACGTTGCCAGCATTCGTGAATATGTTGTGATATTTTAGTCATCACAGTATTGCTAGAAAAACTTGCCCAATTGCTTTGTTGCTCGATGTGTTGGTGGATTAGCTGAGGTACATGTTTTTAAAGGACTGCCCTGAAGGAGACGACGAAGAGGGTTGTACGCAGATTGCTAACCTAAACGGCTCCTGTGCTGAACATCAGTTTATATGCGGCAATTCATGTATTCCATCGAGGTGGAAATGCGATGGAATGGCGGATTGCGTTGATGGTAGCGATGAGCTCAAGGCAAGTGATGGATAACTTTGGCTAAGTTCATCACCTTCGGTGCGTAATCTGAAAATTGCAATCTTTCTTCAAATGATGCTACATTGTGAGTAATCTTCATCTTTAGGTGAGCTAGGATGACGGTTTGGATCGTATGTGCCGTTGACGATACGCTTCCGTTGTATTTTGCTTTACTTCGCACAAAACGTCTCAAACACAAAGTTGCCTGTAGGTCGATCTGTTTCAATATGCATACGTTTCATACAGACAAATGAAGTGTAGTCAATTATCAGACACGCAGTGCGAAGTTCAGTTGAGAAATCACGTGTGTTATGGTGGGTTCGTATTTGTTAGTGAATTCATTCTTAAGGGTGAAGTAGTTCAAAAAATATGCATGGGATATGTGAAAACTCGGTTAAATAAGGATATGAGCATCTCTTTGCGACAGCTTTGCAAGCAAATGCATTTCTTCACCGTTGCCAAACTTTTTCATGGAACGGACCATCTCGAGCTCGAGCGGCTCAAGACTGTCTTTTTCAAGCTCGAGCGACTCAGGACTATCTCACGATCGGCTGTTTCATGACTATTCGTTTAATATTACACAATTTCGCAGTCAACGCGCGTTTACGCACTTAGAGAATGCTCGCAAGTCGCAGTGCATCAGCAATGATTGCTTCGGCAGAGCTGCTCCATTGATCTTAGTGGTGGATGTCGGTGTTTTGCGATTGATTCATAGGATTGCTTGGCATTCGTTTGGTATGGGTTGCGGCGACCTTGCACCTAGCTATTTACAACGTTTTGGTTGTTTTTTTTTTAAGACGTTGTACTTCTAGGAGCTGTGTGGATTTGAGTTTGAGGAGGAAAATGAACTTCTAAGGCTACCAAGTCGTGAAGAGTATCAACGCCTTTCAATGAGAAACAGCTTTTGCAACGCATCCCAATATCTCTGCGAGACAGGTAGACGACTCTGAACTACATCAACTAGTGCTACTTGAAGTGTGATCTGCTCGATGGAAAACCCTCCAGCAGTTAGGCGGGGATTTAGTTCCGCATTGTTCCAGCTTTTGTGTCCCTGTGCGTCAGTTACGTCCAGCTGCAATGTTGTTCTCGCATTTGATGAGCAATAGTGCGGTCTGTGGGAAGAGAATTAGGTGGGGAGGGGGAACTAGCCGATCTTTATTTTCGTTTGCATTAAAGCTTTATGTTGCATCGCACGTTGTTCCTGTTCTTTACTAAGGAATACCTGATCGTTATTATTTCGACACTGGCATTGTTTATTGTTCTTTAACATCGCTCATTCAAAGCATGTAGGTCTTTATTCAGATGCTAAGGAGGTGGATTCTTAATTGGAAATTTCAAGCACTTCAAGATACGAATGCTGTTCAGATGATGGGGCACTGAAGTGTCTCTCTGCAATTTTTTCTTGCACTGTGTTGTTCAAATATCAAAAAGTGTAGTTCTATCAAGTTCAGTTTGGATCTAAGGGCTAGTTCATATAAAGCCTTGACAACATAATGCTGCTGTACTTTGAAGAACTGCACTCGCCACACCTGTTGATCACACGAAACGCCCTTTCCATGGACTCCTCGTTTTTTTTTTTGAACCTCAGCTCCTTTGAACGTTACTGGCGCTTCACTGAACGCTCCTGTGAATTCTTTCTAGCAAATGACACCCCCACTCCTGCGCATAATGGAGCGCTGAGTAAATCAGATTATGGTTGCAGACGTATTGAATGTGTTACATTGTGATGTGGTCGATTTTTAAAGGCGAGTGCATTCCAAAGAAGAAGCTGTGCGACGGTCACGAAGACTGTCCGAAGGGTGACGACGAGGGTGGTCGCTGTGGAGAGTGCGTCTCTTATCGATGCTCGCACCTGTGTACGGATACTCCCTATGGTAGATTTGTATGTGTCATAGTTCGTGCGTAGATCGGGTGGTGAAGCGAAATGCCAGTTTACTTAGCTGTAGTGTGGAAGTGATTTGTCTAAGTCAGGATTGCTTTCATCGTAATATGAGACTGTTTTTATTGGCTAAACCTTTGTGGATGCAAGTTTGGTGGTGGATGAAGCATGTAAGCGCAGCAGTCATGTGGAATGAGGCTCTGTGCTTCACTTGTTCATGTCTGCACTGCTTTATGGCAATTTTCTTTGCGATTTTCTGGAACTGGCAGTATTAAGGGCCGCAATGTTCGTGCAGAGATGGTGAAACCTTGGCGGTTGACGGACGTGCATGCGCTGGTGTGAATGAGTGTGATACGGCGACTGGTCACGTATGCTCGCATAAATGTATCAGTAAAGAAGGCACGTTCAAGTGTGAGTGTTTCGAAGGTTACGATCTCAGCGCTGACAAGCACTCGTGTCATGCGAAGCCCGATCCCTACTCGGCCGTTCTTTTCAGTCTCGGTGGTGAGGTATTAGCTTCAGTTGTCTCTCTCTCACCATGAAATATTTCTGCCTCAAGTCATTGCTCCTATAGTTTATTGCCGGGGTAGTATTGCTTGAGGTTTTAGTAGAAGTTTCGAGCGACAAAATCAACGTTTTCTTCACTTTTGAAACAGTCCGGCTCAGATCCTTTTCCAACCCGGGTTTTCGGCTATTGGACTTCTTCCTCTCCCGTTCTTAGCTGCGGGTCTATGTCCACAATGTTCTATCCTTGCCAACCGGATGTGACGAAGTTCTTTTTGGTCCGTAATGATGCCTTGTTGAATTTCTGTCGCCCTCGTGCTGCAATTCAACTGTCTTCAGAAAACTGACGGTGATGCACTGTGATGCGTTGCGGGTGGCATATGAAATGCATCACATATATTCTATCACTGCATGACTGAAGTAAGCAGCTGTCGCGAAATCGTCAAGCTGTGAATGATAGCGAATTGCAGCAGAGTGGGCTACACATCTGTTGTCACGACTGTATAGCTTATGGAATGATCGCTTTTTGGTGAAGCCTTCTTATATAAAGCCTTTTGTAATAAAACGGTGAGATGTCGCATCGTTCCTTCTCGGTCAAGAGCGTCAGCAATGCTGATTGCTCAGGTGCGCCACACGCCGCCGTACTCCGTAGGTTCGACGATTGGCTACGGTATTTACCAGCACAACGACAGAGTGGGCACAGTGGTTCGCTCAATCGCATTCGCTCCCTCGTTCAATCAGCTGTTGATGGCTATAACCAATGTCAACCATACAGGACATATTTATTCGGCGAGCGATGGCTTACAGAAGTGCGTAGTGGACGGAGTCAAGGGCATCGCCAATTTAGCAGTCGATTGGGTTACCAACAACATATACTACACCGCACAGCGTCAGTTGCTTTTCCTTTGGCCCTTCAAGCGACGTCTGAATAAAAGCACCTAGAGATTTCATATGCCAGTGAGGTTGAATTTCATTACTTATTGGTGACTATTTAGTTGAGTTGTTGCGTTTGAAGAAGACAATAAATCTTGAATGGATTACTAGAGAGTGTTAAAAGGAGCGGATGGACAGTGCTTGGAGCAGCAAGACCGTATTGAGCATGAAGCTTGGGACTTATTTCTTCGTGAGCGGTCATTTGTGTAATGTGCGGCCCTTTGTTTTCGACAACTCTTGCCGTGGAATACTTATCCTGAATGTCGCTCCTAGTTCAAAGAGCAACGCGGTACTCTTGAGGGTGATTGGACTATTTGAAGTACTCAGCAGTGCCGAAGTATTTGTTTACTTTTTGTTGAGCATTGTTTGCTTAGAAGTTTTAATCTTTTTGCGCAGATCCATCCATCATGACGGGAGTGGGAGTGTGCGGTTTCGACGGTCGCTTCTGTCGCTTGCTGGTAAGGGGGGTTGTCAACGATGAGTATTATCTGCGACAAGTATACCGAGGTCTAGTGGTGAACCCACTTCATGCAACTATGTACTGGATCGATGTGCCTGGATCATTCGATTCCCCGAAGATCATGACTGCCTATATGGATGGAACTAATGTAATTTGCTATTCTGCAAAATCTGATTTTTTACGGGCGAGTGCTATTGCAGGAGGACTGTAATAATATACTGATCGTTGCATCGAATTTGAGGATTGTTTTGAGCGCCTCGTCGAACACTAAAATTGAAGCGTCCATTTGTGTAGATGGGATGCACATACAACGGTTCGAGGAGTGAGTGTGTACGGTGTGCTTCGGCATCGTTTTGTCTGTTGTAGTTCCTGCCTCATATACCAAATTCCTTCTACCGAACTGGTTCTCCTTGCCTTTGTTACTGAAGAGCTCAGCATCAGCACTCATTTCATATCTGCGCTGAATGAAGCGTGGAAATTTTTCTTGGAAAAGTATGCAACATGCAGTTGCTATGCGAAACGTGTTTAAGCTGCGAATACTTGTGAGCACGAAACTGGAACATCCTCAAGGACTTGCCATGGATTATGTCAAGCAGACGCTTTATTTCGCTGACGTTGAGTTACGACTCATCGAGAGGATCGATGTGAATTCGCAAGAGAGGCAATTTTATGTTGTTCCATCTGTTCCTAACGGGAAAAGAAATTCCATGTTTTCTGCATCGCTAACTGCGTTTCCTTCTTTTGTAATTTTGATTTAATGTTGGACTAATTTTTGAAATATCAAAACTTAACAGAAATTTACTTCGTCGATTTTGAAATAATCGATCAAAGTCAATGGATGCAGATCACTTCCATAAGAGACTGTTGAACATTTTTTACTATATATCCGTGGTTTTTTTTTCTAGAACGACAGTGACTTCGCAAGGCGTTCATCATCCTTACGAATTAGCGTTCTTCGATGATTATGTCTACTGGACGGATTGGAATACTGAAGCAGTCATGACAGCCAAAGTGAGTGGCAACGATGGGTCCCACGTTGTGCATTCGCTGGAGCAGATGCCATATGGACTCGCTGTCAACCACTCTTCATTCTGGGTGAGACGCTTACTCTTTAATGCACTGAATGTATTGTGATGCTGAGTCGGTGGCTCAGGACTCATATGACGACATCATACCAAGTTCGTTTTAAAAGCGTTACAAGTGTCGTTCCTCCCTCGGGGTATTTATGGTCTTCATACCTATGCGTTTTTTCGTCGTGTATAAGGTGATGCCATTTTTTGTATGTTTTCTTTTCTGTGTTCGAAGTCAGCATGGAGCGAATTCCGTTTTTGACTGGAATGATGAGATAGGCAGCGATGCACTCGAGCGCACTTCCTAGAGTGGCGAACGTGAGGTTAAATTTCGCAAAGTAGCTTATAGATGTTGTCGGACGCAAGTGGTTGAATTCCAGAACAAGACGACCGAGAATCCTTGCGAGGAACACACTTGTGAACACGTGTGTGTGCTGACGGTGGGCGTCAAGGACAACGTGATGGCGCGCTGCTTGTGTCCAAATTTGTACAAGGAGGACAAGATATGGGGGTGTGTCCCTCTGAATGCCAGTGAAATCGAACACCTTCAAGATGCTGGCAAGGTATGTCTTACCGACTACATTGTCCATGCCTACACGACCAGCTTGTGCTTAGGGTTTTATAGCTCGTTGGGATGCGATGAGTTCACCTTCATGTTAAGAACAGGTCGGATGTCTTGGCTCAGCTAGACCCAATGCCGAATAGTTGTTGCATTGTAGGTACCGTCTCTATGTACAACGATGATGGCTGAATACTGCGAAGTGGGCAAGGGCTGCTTGAACGGCGGAACATGCGTCAAGGAAATCAGCAGCCATGGACACGTCGATGCCATAACCTGCAGGTGAATGGATGACTTCATGTGTCTTGGAAGTCGCAAAATTCTTGATCTTGGATACTGCATAAAAAGCTTGCTGAGTTTTCGATATAGTTTAATGCGAACGCCTCGTTGCAAAGTTCCAGGTTCACAACATTTCCAAGCAACCGTCTGCGGACGTTGTTTAAATTCGTGTATCGTAGAGGTGAGTACGTTCGCTTGTTTGCAATGGTCAGGTAGCATTGGTCTAGTGCATAGTCCATCAGTGTTTCAATGTTTTCTTGAATACTACTATGAAGCGGGTTTCTCACCACCATTTCAGAATGTTGGCATTGCATTTAGGATGCTTATATTAGTCTATAACGACCCACGCTCCTGGCTGCAATCGGAAACAATATATGATAACCTTCCACTAAATTGGCGACGCTCCTTTCGTGTCTTCCTTCGTCTTCAGAGCGAGTCCTTTACCAGCTATGTCTTTAGCAGCCTCAAGCTTTTTCGATATTTTATATCGTATGCGCAAGATTCTGCCAGCAAATGCGTCTTCTGTATTTTTTGCTAATGCCCGACGCGTGTTCCGAGCGTCAACTGTTGGCATCATTGACGACCATGCTGCTTGCCTCATTTGAATGTAAATGCACAATGGTCGCTTCGTTGGGTTTCACCGATCATAAATGCTGATGCTAGCGGTGCGCAGTGGATTTTCCCGTCATCCTCACATTTCTGCCTTTTTCGGCCTTCTGTTCTGAGGTTCCGCGCTGAAGGTTAACTGTTTCGAAATTTGCCTCTTTTATGGTGCAATAGCTGGTCTCAAAAGAGCAAAGTTGTGCAAGTTGACTCAAAAATTGGCTTTTTAGATGTCCAGAAGGACTTTATGGGATGTACTGTGAGCTAGGCAATGCCAGGTCAAAGGTCGGGTTAAAGGATGGTGGCTCGACGCGGCTACCAATTTTGCTGACTCTCTTCGTTCTGCTCATGGTCTGCATTGCGGCTTACTTCGCTTCGGAAAAGTGTCCTTTCATTCGGTATGCTTGTTAATTGATACATGGACCGTTCCAAGGTGTGCTCGATTGTTCGTCATAGTAAGTGCCGTATTCAACTTGAACCTTACTGAACCAATAGCATACTTGCGCTTGCAGCTGGAGTGCGGAGAGGCTTTTTTGGCTTTCTGCAGGGTTTAGTGGATGTAGTCTGAGCTGCTAACAGAGCAAATCATTAGATTGATGCCGGATAGGCATAGTGATTCTTTATTCTGGGGTAGCGATAGAGCAGTGCTTCTATAAACCGTTAATCTGCAGTTAGACTTCGTCAAATGGAAATAGAGAAAAAACACTAGCGTCTATTTTCGAGTACATCCCATTAAATGTAATGATGGTCAATAAGAGAGTTGGAAATTTTTCCACATGGGTGGCACCTTCTCTCTTGTTCCTGCCTTCGTTCCCCTGAGTCCATTGCTTGACGCATTCTTCATTCGATGCGTATTTTCATGGCTACCAAACAACAGCCCTGTTGGGATGCCTTGTCGACATTTAGTGTGTGTGTGTGCGATTGCTTGTTTTCTAAACTGGAAAATGATTTTTCGTCTTTGGACCTTCTATTATGCACAGTTTGGAACATTTTGAGAATTTACTCTTTGTTATTTTCCCTCATGGCTTCTGATGCATATTTCCAAGTGGATTTTTTTTTCAGAAATGCCGCCGACACCCTTCTAACAGGTCATGTTGTTAAATTGATCAATCCACTGGCCAATGACAGTGCACGCATCATGAGGCGAAAATCTGTGTTCTATGAGGCAGAAAGCTTCAGCAACCCCTCATACGATTCTATGAATAAGGAAAGTGTCCCTCTTTCATCTGGCGGCGCACCCACCTACAACACTTTGCCGGTTTGTTTCTTGTTTCTTTCGTTACTTGATTAAGAATTTATAGGGTTATAGTGCCAAACAGGTCGAATGCCGTTCACAGTGTATCTTTCCCATCACATTCCGACTGCTTTTTCACTTCAGGGAATGGTGACATGGTAGTATGAGTAGTCTCCGAAGCGGAACCCACGCAGAGGCACATTTATGTGACTTGCCTAGCTGAGGGCTGCTTCACTTGTGGGATCCAACCGAAAGTTGACTCATGAATGAGGATTAGGCATACATGTAATTAGTGCAAGAGATCTCATGAGGGGTTCTTATGGTGGCATACATTCACTGGAATGTTTGTATACTTTTGGTGGTGAAACTGTTTTGTTTTCGCTTGTGAGGCGGCTGACAAGTGGTGGGAAGGAAGGCTTTGCATTCGCTGGAACACGCGGCGGAAATGAGCCATAGGTTTATGTTGGATGGAACGCAGACGGGCTTCAGGACTCTTCCGTTGCAGGAAGCTGTTGTACCTCCAGGGTGTTCTGATGAGCCGCGGCGTTTCGCAGTCGACTCATCTTGAGTTTGAGCTTGTGATCACATTGGTGTTCATGTTTGCGACATCGACTATCCGGTTCCTTCAACCAGTTTCACCTCGAACTCTTTTGCTCATTTCATTCCTCCTTAGTTATTTTTAAATCTCGCGTAATTCCTCTCTGTGCGTTTTGACGGCGGGTTTCATCTGTATGAATGTGGTATCGATGACGTCTACACCCATGAAAGAGGGTATTGCATTGGATCAGGAGGATGAAATTGAGCTGCTGATGCGTTTGCATCTTTGGTATTCCTTTACTGTGACATACGCGATGATTTTTGAGTTTGCTCACAATTTACTGCACTTTAGATGCATTTACACGCTTGGTCATGACTTTTTTCATCTCGAATTTGCAAGCACACGTCGTGCAAAGTTAGCTTTTACAGAGGTTTTATAAGCGCATCGCAGATTACTCGTTCAACTCTGAGTACGAGCTCGGTGGGAGAAATGAGACGACCGTTGTCCCCAATTTCTTGCCTAGAATGGGACATTGAAAAGAAGACGCTAAAGATTACTACTTGCATGCGAGTAGTCAACATCCAACTGACAGTTAGTTTTTCCCCTTCCGGATGGTACTAGAGTGAAGAACGAGTGGGAATTAGCTAGAAGTTCGAATTGATGTCGTAGTTGTGCAATTTGTGGTTTTATTGTGTCAGTTGGCTTTGCATGGCTCCATAATACGTTTGTTGCTATGCACATGCAAAGTGCCTTGTTTCTGGTTTCTTTGGATTTGTCCCACCGATCTTTCCCANGTACGCGACGTTGATAAGGTGATAAACTGTGCTTTTCATTTGGTCCATTCTCTATCATCGTCTGGGTCGTGGCCAGAAAGCACCTGAGGGGAAGGAGGAGGCTTCGAGGCAGTTTCCCTCGTCCATGCTTCCTGGCTACAACCAAGAAGACCTATGCCACGCTTCGCTCAGAACGTTGACCACTTTGTGGAAATACTTGTATTATGTGCAGTATTCACATGCAAAGCTTCGTGGACTGCAATTATTCACGCAAAGAAACAGCCAGAACGGCAGTTTTTTCTTGCGAACTGGGTGGCACTTCACCGCTGAACACGATCAAGTCATCCACCGACACCTGAAACAAAGCCAACTTGGCTACTCTTAAACGTTCAAATAATGGATAGTATCAAGTAATCGTTACTCTTCTTAACCTTCCAATAATCTATGCCTACTCGTGAGGGGTCATCCAAGATGGACGCTAAAGAACTTGAGGTTCACGTTATGCGAATCAGGAGCCTCTGATCCAAGCACAGTGCAAATAAAGGACGGTGAGTTTCGCTGCGATAATGCGTGAAGGGTGAAGGATGTGGGGACGGGAAAGCAGCAGGAGAACGGGAATGTTTCCTTAATGAGGAATTGATCTTATAACTTGCCAACAATCCAAGCTGACTCCAGATTAGCACAAATTACCATAAAAACTTGCCCAGCCACCATAAACTTATCACCATAAACCATTAAAAGGTTCACGGAAACTACCACTAAAGTTGATTAGCCCGTCACAGCGCCCAGTGACAGTTGTAACTAGTCACTTCCATGATATAATTGTTCCAGCTCCCACTTTGTATTTAAAACTTTACGAATAAATTGGCGAAATGGGGTATAATGTGGTGCAGAAATCCTCCGCCACTTATTTCTCTTCAGACTGCACTGTTGGAACGTTTCACAACTTACAGCGATGTGTCGAACACCTCGTTCGGGTGTTTTCCGATAATTGTATACGCGGATCTGTGAGACATAGGTGGGGGAGTCGAATATTACAAACAATCGTGCGTAGCGGTTCGGTAGGACTGGCGTGAGCCACATATGAGAGGCACTGCAACTGTCGTTTGAAATGGAATCACGTCGCATGTGCATTAGTAGGAACACCGGCCTCTTTTATTTAGAAACTTTGATATTCTGGGATGGCTGAAGGCAGGATTTGTCAGAATTTGCAACGATGGGGCTACCAAAGTTTCGTGCGCTTTTCATTGGATAGTCACTGATGAATGTAAGAAGCAATTTACCTTTCTGGTGGAATGGACGATATTATACCCTTCTTTCGTGCACCTACCTAACGAAGACAGAGAAAAAGGAACAGGATCAATTAGGCATGTTGCTTAGATCGGAGAAAGGGAGGGTGATAGGAGGAAAGGGAGGCGCAGGAGATTGTGTGATGAACCTCGTTGTGTCGTTGATGCCATCGATGAGATTTTCACTCGTTCTTGGGTCGCCGTTCACCGCCGGCAAAATATTTACGCTCTCGGGGAATGCTGCTAGATCTGAAGAATGATTGAACCTATGAATATCGGGATTAAATACAGCAAACAAGACATGAAAATTTGCGGATTAATCTCGTACTACGCTATTCGATTTCCAAATGGAAATACACGGGAAAAAGAAGTGCGGATAAACTCATAGAGACGCCGAAGACATTGGACATTACAGTTCCGCAACAACGCTAAATGCTCATGCACTCATCCGAATGAATGCTAGCATAATTTCTACAACCGAGTCGATGGATCTCGTAGAATTCAGTTCGTGCCTCGAAAGTGTTAGAAAGCTTTCCTAGATGTTACTCAAGCGAGGCACACAATTCAATCGAGCAAGACATTTACGAGATGAAACAGCTTGTACGACTTGCCACGAAACAGATACCTGTTTCATGGTAGCTCTCATACGCGTCCTGGAAACAGGGTTCCAGGATCCCTAGAACCCAAGGAGGGCACATACTTTGCGGTTGCAGCTTGATAAGTTGGTCGTGGTGGTCAAAAAACTCGATTCCGTTCAAGCCAATATAGAATTCGTCGCCCCATGTTGAAAGAAGTCGCAGCTGATATATAACTGGAAAATAAAGCCAGTGTTCTGGTTACAACAATAAATTAGCAAAGTTAATTGGAGTCGAAAGTTCTCCTGCTTCTCATTTGCCTAGGTAGACCACCGGTCGTGGCTACTGAAAGCATTCAAAAAATACATTTGAGTTTGAACCCGAAAACGATAAACAATCATGCGTAGTTCACAATTGAACAGCTCTCGCAAAACGTGATACAGCATACAGCCTTTGGATTCTTTGGGTTGCAACTATGCACACCGTGCATGGAGTACCTGCAAATTGCCTATAAAAAGAAAGCTTTACTTGCCGCTGAAAAGACGACGCGAACGATGCTTTCAGTCGCCATAATGATGTGCGGCAAGAAAATCCCACATTCCCTGTCCTGCTCATATCTCCCCCCTTCTTGAGAGTGCTCTTTTGTCTCACCTTTACTGTAGAAAACACCTGCCATCTAAGTAAAAGGTTATCGCAAAAAGTGGGGCCATTAGCTTAACTTCCTACGTTCGTAAAATTCTCGAAATAATTGTCAGAGATACGCCAAAAGATCATTTTATCCGAAGCCGCCTTCTAAATCTTGCAAAGTTTGGCTCCATCGCCAATTGATTCACAACGTCGCAACCCATTTCTTGTTTAAACGATTGGGTTTCCGCGTTGAATATAAGTTCAGAACGAGAACGTGCGTACTGATTATGCAAAGGCATCTGGTGTGCTCTGCCACCAAACCTCGGAAGCGGAAAAATATGGCGTCATCAGCTCTTTATTAAAGTTGGTCAGAGCCCTTTTGTACAGGCGAAGTTTTCAGTTAAGCTCTGGAGGCAGATAATCTGCTTTATCTATAATTCACAGTGGTGCTGGACAAGAAAATGTCCCAGGTCCTCTTTTGTTCCTCTTATATTTTAACGACGTACTTTGTATCAGGTTCACTGCTGATGATCTAAGAATTTATGGGCCACTCCATGACGCTGCTTACGACTTCCGTATGTTGCAAAAGGATTTTGATGCAGTCACCAGAATGTCGAAGTTGTGGCAGTTAAACGTAAACGATGTCACGTCGTCCACATCAACTTCCAACATAAATGTTTTAACAGGTTAGGAAGCGAAATTCCTTCTGGTACAGGGGTTTTTGTGACCTTGGTGTTATAATCGACCCTAAACTACATGGGAGGTCTGTTGCTGGAAAGTCATCAAAAACTGCAAATAATATCCTTTGCGCTTT
>JAARMF010001408.1:5445-18984 GCA_022844705.1 Toxascaris leonina
GTGTAATTCCATACGATGTTGCAAGAGATTGTGATTAGCTATATTTTCTTCTGTACCAGTCACAGATTGTTTTCTTCCTATTTCTGTGACATTCTGTTCGGTCGATTCGACTGAAGAGGTCATTCATTCGTTTTCAACATATCAATCGAGCATCACAGCTGACTGCCGGATGGAGAGTGGTGTCCGATTACTTGCCATTTACTAAAACAAATTAGTAGTATTTAGAGTGGTGGGGGCACCAAGCACAAACCTTCTAGTATTGCATCTCTCTCAAGCAATATGCTACTGCCGGATTAGTGGCAATTCGTCGACGCACAAGATTGCTTCCTCAATGAGATTCTGAGTTCGTTTATTGAGAGCATCTAGCAATCCAAGATACGAATTTTCGTCGCTAAAGGATGATGATATAATCCGTAGGTAACGTAGGTAACGAAAGATACGAGTGATTAAAAGGGTTCCCTTAGTGCTGAAACCTCTTATTTCTTCTCTTAGAATTATGGCGTATATTCAATCACTTTCAAAAGGGAATTTATTTGGTAACGTTCGAGTATTTTTCTGCCTTAAATATTATTAGGACCGAGTTGTTCCGGTTGTATTAGGTCAATCCATTCTATATCGCTCACCGTAATTATCGGAGTTCCCTTCGCCGTTTTGTTGAATCCTAAAATTCCCTGGAAATTACTCAAATTCAAGTACTATTTGACATTATTGTGATCTTGAGTGCTCATTGTGATTTCCAGATAACAGCTAAATCGATGACAAAATTTCGACGTTTTCTTTTAGTGATAACTATTTGAAGAAGTTAATTGAAGCAATGGAAGTTGGATGCATTTAACAGTCCGATCATCAATTTGACGGCATTCAACTAGGATGTCCTCTCGTTAGGCTTCAGATTTTTATGGGAATTTTGTGAGCATTAATTTATCCTCAAATATAGTGAATTTAAATAATATTTTTCTCTGAATTGCTTAGTAGGTCAACGTAATATGTTAGTATTCCTCTGGCAATAAGAAAATTTGCTGAAGAAGTTTATCAACAACGATGTATACGTAGACTTGTGAGTTGTTGCATTGTTTCTACGCTTCCGCTTGTACCTGTAAACTTCACGCTGCCACTTGTATCTGTAACCTTTGCACTTTCGCTTCCACCTTTGACCTTTGCTTCCTCATTTTAGAAGATATAAGAGTGCGGCTTTTGCTGACTGTCTTCTCCGACTAGCTCCCGGCACACCTTAAGAGTCGTAAGTGTACTATTCGGTATGCGCTGTTCATGTGATAGGTAGTGTTTCATCATTGAATGGAATTACTGACGCATTACATCGAACCAATTTTTTGCACTTCTAACTAAATTGTATATGCAGAATTAGCCTGTTATAGACTGTAAATGAATTCCTTAGAAATTCATATAGCAATAATACCTGTCTATAGCTTGCGTTGATTTCATACCTTTGTTTCTTCGATTTTCGCGTAATGTGACTGCATTTCGCCTTCTGCCTTTTCCTTTGCTTTGGACGACGATTGAAGCAAAGTGAAGAGCGCGACATCCTCAAGCCTCAAAATGCATTTCATTTTTGATAATTCCATTACTCACTTCCCTCGTTTCAAAATAGTTATAGCTATGAAAGCTCCCGGAGTTTTCATTTTCGGAGTCAGTAAACTTGAAGTCATGCTCGCTCCTTTGAAATCTTCCAAGGTGATGAAATGACTTGGAATGACTTGAGCAGAAGTGTCGATCGGGTATTGCACACTTACCTCCAATCTTACTGGCCTTGTATTATTTTGTCAAGATGACAAGAATTGCACCTTCTCACTCTTATCAGCTATCAACTAAGGATCGTCTTATCAGCATTATCACATAGAAATGATTAGGCTTTTAGCGGCATTTGCAATAAAAAAAACACTCATGATAAATAATTGCGTATGATCGATTCCAATGATGCATACTATGGATTGCGTTATTTTGTGTTAATATCTGTAATGATGCATGCAAAATTGAATTAACTTATGCATGCACTTAATGGACATATGGTCATAGTTAATTGAAAAGGCTGATTAGGTGTGGAGGAGATACAGAGGGAAGAGTGAGGGTAGAGAGGGGGAGATAGGAGGGAAGGCGGATCTATGGACGTTATACGCCTTTTGATATCCATTTATGAGTAGTGAGCAAAAAGGATGAATCTTGCTCATTGGATGCTCATTGCGTACACGAGATCATCTCGGCATTTAGTGTGGCCATTAATGGTATTGCTCGGAAAAAAAAAAAACATTAACGTTGTTTTTCTTTTTAGACACTGCTGCTTAGCTATAGTTCACTATGAAAGGAATTGAGAAATAAGGTACTCAAATACGAGAATAAATTCCTAAAAATCTGAATTTTTTTTCGATTTCTTACACCATCAAGGATTCCTTTTCCGTTTCGTTTTGTTTTGTGTTTTTTTTTCTGCTTTTGTTTCCTCGAAATCGCAACCTTTGACTTTTGTTGGAAAAAGTGGAATTATGCGAATATCTCTGAATTCCTTTACGAATTTTAATGCTATGAAAGAGCCTTTTCGGTTCGTCGTTTTTTGTTGTGATGTCTAAAATCCTTTCCTTTTTTGCATTCCTCGGACCCATACTAGTCATTTCTTTTGCGCAATCGACGATATTATTAGCGTTATTTCTTTAATGAATTGTTCGAGATTTTTTTTGTTGGCGTTTTAGTAGGTCTTCATTGTGATGCATTCTTTGCATTTTCATCTCTCATATCACTTAATTGGGACATTCTGATGTTCTGTTCTTTCGGAGTGATGGTTTCTATCTGTTCATTTGTATCGAATGAATATACTTCTATACCGACTATAACCATAGAGAACATTCCTTTCATAGTTGGCTGATGCTTATTTGTTTGCTAACCGACTAGAGAATATCGATCATAACTCTAGAATGACATATGAGCTTATCCCCCCCCCCCTCCCCCCTCCTCTCCCCATCCCTCGCCCACCTCCCCCCTACCCGCTCATGTTTATTACTTTTAATTGATAGAGTTAATGCTATTGTACAACTTTAACGGTTGACGTTCATAGCTGAGAAAATTATGTGTGCCTTGACGAATAATTCCAGGTATGAGGTATGAATTTCCGGTATGAGGTCCATAGATTGGATGTTAATGTCCTATCAAGCATTGTTGTTTTACAACAGTGCACTAGCAAATCAAAGAGGGCATCTTTCAGCATAGATGCACCAAAAAGAGCGAGTGCAAACCAACAGTTGTTTAGTCTTTTACAAACCGCTCTAAAAGAGCGCTCAAACCGTTAGTGAAAACATTAGGTAATTCTTGAACGCTTTGCCAACTACAAGTTAATGCGTGAAACGTCAGCTAAAATAGCTAGCACATCAGCTAATACCGGAACCCGCAAACAGGTATAAGGCAATGGCCGAAGCTTCACCTATAGATTCATTGTGAAATCCGAGAAATATTCGCAATAGACGCTTAATCTGTCGACTTTCAACGCCATCTGATAGAACAATTGAAACAGAAGTCTTTATTAGTGGTTGATGTTGATGCAAAGTAAGCGAACATAAGGTCATAAAGGGTCATCATGCGGTCATGAACTTTTGCCATTGTGCACTCTCAATATCGCGCATATGGTCCATACTACACCAACGCACATGAGACGATCTGTTCATTCATGTGGTGGCAAATTAATTAATGGTAGCGGTTATCTTTTAGATGCGCCAATGACCAGATTGAAGTGCTTCAGCGATCGTCCTTTTTTGTTTTTGCAGTCTTTTTGGCAGGAAATCTTTATTTGTGTCCAATTGATGAAAGGTCTGTTCTATGTCTGTTGATGAGAGGAGTGCTATCTGTTGGATCGTGTGAGAGCCATATATCACCTCATCGCTAACTGACAAAACCATTACATAAATTTGCTATCGTCACCACTAATAGACACCTCTCAATGTGCTACATTAAGCATTAGTATTGTTGTAACCAGGAATATTTCATTATCAATACGGGAGTTCATTTCCTATCTCCTATGGCCTAATGCTTCTTTTTTTTTGAATTAGTTCTTCAATATGGCCAATAGTTTTAAACATTATTTTTAACATCGAGATTGATCTTTTGAATCTATCGTATAGATTGTTGCTAAGGCTCTATTGTTGTTGGGTTTCGATGCCATCAGATATTTGATGGCAATCTATCGCTGCAGATTGCGATGCTTGTTGATATGAGACTACGTGAATGAAGCATCATCGAGATAATGCTGTTAGGCTTCTGACTGTATTTTGCTACTAGATTTATATCACCTATTGTTAGCTCGTATTCTTTGAACGGCTGGAATGAAGCCCTGTAATACCGCTATAGGGAAATGAAGTCCTATAAAGTATCATCCTTCAAAGTAGAAAGGGGGTGGAGAGTGGGGAGGGGGGCTAGGAATATATTGATATCTCTCGAAAGCGCAACGATCGGCATCGATAGTGTGCATTTGCCTCTAAACTAATAAATTCATCAACTCATTTGTGATCTCACCAAAATATCGCCCTCATATTCGGGGTTATCTGATATGGTGTAATATGATCTTGATTATTGATAACATTATGCGTCAATGTTTCTCTATCATTGTGTTGTTACGATTGCGATGATCGAATATAGAGGTCAAGCAACTCGATTGTGCGGCAAAAAGTCGACTCACACTGCATAGTGTATTTGGACAATGATACTCTACACAATACTATTATGTGCTTTAACGGTCGATGACAACTTCATGAGCGTCTTTCTTTCTTCTCGTCTTCATTGTTTGCATAAGTGAGATTGCATGTAGTAGCGCTTGTATTTGGTATTATTCTTGCGCTTTCTATAGCAATGCCTCACTTGTGCTCATACATAGATGTACTTAACATATACATTTATATATTTGTTTATATTCGTATTATGTCTATTTATTTATTTATTTATTTATTTATTTATTCATTTATTTATTTACTTATTTATTTATTTATTCATTTATCTATTTATTTTTTTTGCTCATATTTATATGTTTATACATATGGCGCATCGGATTTGGTATTTTTATGTCTTTCAAAACAAAGGCAAATGCTTTGGAAGGATCAGTTGTACTAGGTGTATCTGCTATTGTTTTTGTCAAATTGGGGCGATCATTTAACAAATTCTGGAAAAAATCCTAAAAGTTCGAGTAAACTATTGGGACATTTCCTTGAATACAGACACGACTCCATAACCCGTGCAGCGATTCTATATGACAAATTCAATATATCGCTTATCAATGATTTTCGTTGAAAAAAATGAATTCATATGAAATCGTTTATAAATTCATTTAAATCTTAATTTAATTTCAGTGTATCATTGACGGATTCTGAGATGGAGCATCGTACATTACGACAACGTGATGAGAATACCACGAAATCGGTTCGACATCTCACAATGCACTATCAAAATATGAAAAATCTACAACATCTTGTACAAACTATTGAAGGTATAAATATTTGACCTCTTGACCTTACAATATACGAATACCTCCATAATAAATATAATTGATATTATTTGTGAAGAAATTAGATGTTTTGGGGCACATTATTGTTAATTATGATTTTCAAGGAAATTTTTAAAGCTTCCAGTGAAGCTATTCCTAAGTGGTTATAAGCATTGATGGTTTAGGCGTCTGATGAATGAATTGAAGGTATAGCTGGATGCATTGTATAAATTAATGATGTAAGTAGTATCGATCCTCACATCAAGTGAATACCATTGAGTGCATTCAACCAACCATAAGGATAGTGCCTTTGAAAGAATTAAAGAGCATTAATAAGTACTAGATTTGAAGGTCATTGATGGCAATTATTTTTAATTTTATAGCAAATTCTTATAGCCGTATCATTTAGATAAGAAGAGCGCTCTCTAGATTTGTAGAGTTTCTTTTGTTGTATTTTTTTTTGCAAAATCAATCAGAAATATTTCGAGCAATATTCGACTGCTTTAGGGATTTATTTCTTGCACCTTTTTTGATATTTTACTTTTGCTTCAAAAAATACAATAAATAAATAAATAAATAAATAGGTAAACAAATAGATAGATGAATAAATAGATAAATTAATAAATTCCACTCATATTTGCAAAAAAAAAAACGCTTCCACGCTTCCGGGGGGAGTGGGCTGATGATTAAGCGGAACGAAACAATTCCTTCTTCTGGCCCTTCTTTTTCGTAATTTACGTGAACAAATTTATCTAGAACTGTTTTCGCTCATTTGCAGGTTACGATAGTGTAACGAACAATAATTTACCTCCACCTGTTCGAATCACTCCATATTCAGGAATGAAACCTCAGGTGAGTGGATTTTTCACGTCACCTTTTTCAACCCCTAAATATTTAATTATTTCATGAATAAATCTTTGCCAATTCTTTAAGCGAGCTTCTGACGAATTTTTAAATACGGGAAATAAGTTTTAGAAGAATTGTTTTATTGTTTTTCATTTTTCATTTGAGGATTAGTCGTTGTGATATGTTTTTCTATTCTTTGCTATCTTTTTCTTCTGTTGTTTTTTTTTCCTGTAGCTTCGACTTGTCTCGTATCCTTTATTGAATAGTCGTAGTCACCTAAAGTTTTCTTTCTCCTTTTTTTCTGTATTATTGTAACAATCACTCGACGATTAGCTGTTCTTTAGTTCTTTCATCGAAAGAGTCTAACAGTTGGTGCTTTTTTCTATAAAGGAGACAGGGAAAAATGTGATCACAAGAGAAACACTACAACATTGGTTTGCAGCTGAAATCCTAGAAATGGCATCTCTTAAATACTAATAATAATTGTACGATTTAAAATATCCTTTTATATTGTATATTTCAGTGATATACTTGCTAAGCATTTTGTGAGTTGTGTATACTTGGTGTTAGTATATACATATATATATATATATATATATGTATATATATATATATATATATATATATATATATATATAATGTCACTTGATGAGTGCTATTCTTATCATTCCTACTATCAGTGCTATCATAGTCGAAAATATCAGCGTAATGGAATGAATTATCATTGGCTAAGGCTTGTGGAGGAATTAAGATCTTCATTAAAGAACGAAATTCTATGAAATTTTGTACCGCTTCTACTCTCTCATTTATTATCGCATCCGTTCCTAAGAGGCAATATAGAATTATCCTCAAAGGTATATGAACTAAACTATGGCATATTTTTGCTTTAGCTTGTTTTACTATTTAGAACCAATAATTTATATTATTTTCTTCGGGAGATAATTAAATGACCGACACATTGACTGGGCAGTACCCATATTTATCAATTATGAATGTTATGAGATCTTAATGGTTATCGTAAATTTCTTCGTCGTCTTTTAAAGGATTTCTTTTTCCACATCATTTTTTGTTATATTCGCCTTCTATCAAATTCCCTCTATCAGTAGCTTATCACTAGGGTGTTCTTTCGAGAGTGTCGCTCATCCTTAAGAATTTCGGCTAAAGAGCGACGCCCTTATCGAAGGATTTCGGCTAAAAGAGTGGAGCCCATTTCTTAAAGATTTTCACTCCAAGCTAATATTTACTCATCATATATTTATATGCACTCTAATAATATATGACAAAATAATTCACTAGTATCATCGGCTGAAAATAAAAAACACTAAAAAATTCACGTGGAAATTTATCACCTTTATCATTCGGCCAATTTCAACAATTCATTTTCAGCTTATTCAACTTATTTGACTGATGTGCAATATAGATGATCGACTCATTGAAATATAGCTAAATTTATTCAGCTAATTGCTATGAGATTTTAGTTGAACTTCTTGCTGGTTGGAATTTCTTGTAGAGTTATTCACTTGTCTCCTTTTTTTTTCTTATAGGCCATCAATATCAGTACGAAATTTCCTTCGTTTTCTTTCTTTGCCCTTCAAGCATCGATCGACTGCCTAGCTGCATCTTCTTTACAATCAAGTGCTCTTTTATTCGGTCCATAGAGTGACAGGTGATGAGTTGAAATGCCCTCAACAAATTTTTCTAAAATATTTCGGCTACGAAACTTTGGGCCGATCGAATTCCGCGAAAAAATTACTTCCAGCATCGAGCAAAAGAAGAAAAAAAATCGGTGCCTTCCGCATACTTCTACATACTGACACTAGCATTAGCTAGCAGGCATGCTTTCGAAACGAGCGCTCTTTTATTCGTTCGACTATCTCCATCGCCATCTATATCCTTGGACAACGATATTTGCATATTGGCTAATTATTCAAGCAGTAGCTGCTCTTAATCAAATTGCCATACCGACTTGATTTCCGACTTCCACAATCAGAGGAATTTCACGCATGTGATTGCATACCCACATAGTTGCTGAGCCAGACCGGATAAGAATTACATTGCCCATCAACTGCTGGAGTGCAATCAATCTGCCGACTTCTATGCAGCTTCATTCCGTCGTTTCGGCTTTTCTTTTCGTTTCGCACTATTCATTCATAGAATTTGTCCTCCATCTTCATCTCCCTCCCCCTCCCCCTTCCCCACCGCCCCCCTCTCTCCTCCTTATATCCTAGCATAAAGCTTTAATATCATTGTATGAATATCTAAGACATTGTTTCGGTGGTATATAATTCTTTGCGATCGGATTGTGGAACAGAGCAGCGATCATCCGATCCTCTCAGAGGCAATGATAGTGTTTAGTCGTTCGTGTGAGGAAAGTATTTTCGCGATAGGTCATTAAGAGGTGCTGTGAAAAGAAAAAAAGTGCTGCCGAATTAATGTCTAGCACTGCGGGTATGATGACGCAACATGCTCACACTGAAGATCATGTTGCATATCGTCTCGACACCTCTCTCGAGGTAAACGCACACACACATATATCGGTGCCGTAAACTGCTCAGCAGATGTCATATGGCCAGCTATGCCTCGCAACATCCCTCTCATATCTTACTAAGCTCTTCCATCTCTTCATCGTTTTTTTTTCGCTAAATAAATTCGTTGCCGTCTTGAAGCGTGAATGATATTAGGAGTCATTTCGTCTTATGTTTCGTTCATCTAGAAGGCCGATCCGCTCATATTTTCGATGATATTGGTCAAAAATGACTGAGAATATTATTTCTAGATAGTCTGATATTCTCGAAGATTATTTCACTAAGGAATGAAAAGATTTTTCGATCAACGCATCTCTCCACCTTACTGTTGTCGCTTATTCTCTTTTCATTAGATATTTTCGCATGAATAAATAGTCATTTCTTTGCTTGAACACTTTCAAGAATTAGTTCTCATCACCGACTGCCGAAAATTCGATTCCGGACCGGTAAAACCTCGTGGATGGTTTATTATATCCGATTCCGGATCGGCAAAGCTTAGTTGACGGTTTACTATATCCGATTCCGGATCGGTAAAGCTCAGTGGATTGTTTACTCTATCCGATTCCGGATCTGTAAAACTTAGTGGATGGTTTACTATATCCGATTCCGGATCGGTGAAGCTTAATGGATGGTTTACTAATGGATGTCTATGTTGGACGTGAAGGTTACGGAAGCGATAGCCATTTTGCTGGGATCACATAACACTATTTTGTGCTTCGCTGTATGCTTCTGAAGTCATTCCAATACACTCTGAGCTTCATTTATTGTCTCGCTGAACATCAACGTAGATTTCACACATTTCGCCGCATTTCATGCTCAGAAGACAACTACATCCACGAATTTGTTATCGTTTTTAATGGCGTATTTGAGAGCGGAAGCACATTTCCTTGCAAAACGAATACCACTTAGCAAAGCGAGTATCCGATATCCTCGATCGGATGAACCTTTGAACGCTCCTTTATTGAGCACTTTTATAAACGTCATCAATATGGAGTGAATGTAGGAAGCGCTGTTATTTTTCTTATTAGAATCGTGGCTTATAAATAATTTATTTTTTTTATAATTTTTAATATTTTTAAAATAATTCCCGAAAGGCCGATCATTCGGCGATCGACATCGAAGTACATTGAAGCTTGCATTTTATTTACGAGCTCTAAAATATGGAGCAGAAATTAGTCACTGCATAGCTATGG
Organism: Toxascaris leonina; assembly: GCA_022844705.1. Classification (NCBI taxonomy): domain Eukaryota; kingdom Metazoa; phylum Nematoda; class Chromadorea; order Rhabditida; family Ascarididae; genus Toxascaris; species Toxascaris leonina. The sequence goes on from JAARMF010001408.1 coordinate 15,480, forward strand.
GTATGTCACCCAGATTCATCGACGAGTGTTCAATACATCTATTCTCATGTATTTTATTATTATTATTATTGTTGCTGTTATTATTATTATTGTTATTATTATTACTACTATTATTATTATTACTATTATTGTCATTATTATTGCTATTATTATTATATTACTATTATTATCATTATTATTATTACTATTGTTATTATTACTATTATTATTATTATTATTATTATTATTATTATTACTATTATTGTTCATTAAGAATTGTCAAGCGATCTTCATCACAATAACTACTCTACGAAGTATTATATGAATAAGAAAAATGAAACGTAAATGATTTTCCTCGATTTTTTCCTTTCCTTAGGAATTTTTCCTCAGCTTCCTGGGAAATAACCAAATAATTTTCTAAGGATTTTATATTCTCTCGATTCTCCATGCCATTCTTCCTAAAGGAAATCAGTCGAAGAAACGATTTCAAATAGGAAAATCTCGAATTAAATATTTTTTGAAACGTTCGCTTATATACAATTTTAATGGAAATTTTCATCTTCCAATGTAAAATTTTAGCTGAAAATTGCCTTAATTTAATATATAAAATTACATGAATAGAAATAAACCTCATATAAGGGTTGTTCATTTGGCTGATGCATCGTTTTATGCCCAGCTACCCTCCCCCTATCCCCCTTCCGCCCTCTCCCCTTCCCCCCCCCCTTTTCCTTCCCTCCCCTCAGCCCTCAACATATATGAAGCATTATTGAAGTGCGCTACCGATTATTCCATATGCTATCGATGTAATAATTTGCTTGCCGCTATTGTTGTTCCATCAATATGAGAAGAGAAAAGCGAGCGGTATGAGCGCCGATGGAATGGGCGCTATTTATTTGCGGATCCTTCAAATATGGATGCAAATTTTTAACCAGCAGTTTTTGGATCACTCCTTGAAGTGAATCATTTTGCGAGTTGTTTTTTATTATGCAAGCCTCTTTCATCATTGCTATTTTTTTTAATTCTAGGAATCGCATCTTTACTTCATATAACAATCCGAATTTCCAATACCCCATCTTCAATCGTTTTTCACTCTAGTAGAAGAAAAATAGCTGAGAAAAGGAATGGTGGAGGAAGTTAGTCCTCGAATGATGTGGCCATTAATATAGGATGAAAAGGAACGAACTTAGGTGCAACAATCATCACCGGAGTATCGGCCTATAAAGAGGGTGTGATGAGCCGGGGGAAGGAAATAGAGGAGGAGGAATTAGCGCAAGGAATTAGAGAAAGGCTAATAAAAGTCGTTTCTTCGTTTAATCTTTTATAAGTGGTTATTCTTGTAGCACGATTTCTCGTTCAAATTATCCACTCTTACGATCGCTTTCCTCTTTGCTTCCGATAAGCTTAAGCCTAAGATGATGATGCTAAAATAGCTATATAAAACTTTTGAAAATAAATGCTAATATTTCGTTGACAAACCACAAATATTCCATGCGAACTAATTGTTGGGAATTTTACGAATTGGCATTTTTATTGTTTTTCATTTTTTTCAAATTTTCACGCAAAATTTTTTTGCTCAAAATTCGCTTGAATATGAAAAGAGGAATTTCGTTTGCTTAGTTCGATATTTGATGGTGTGTTATCGATGCGTTGTATCTTAAGCAATACGGACGATACGTATGACCTTGAGCGTTTGTGTTGTTGACAACCGAATGCCATGTTCTTCGTTGCGACGACGATGTGATCGTATTTGCAATTGAAATATGAGAGATGCGAATCGAATAGTGAATCATCCAACACTCACAGAGCCTCCTTGATAGTCTTAGCTCCCCTATACCTCTAATCATAGCTCTTGCTTCCTTGTCACCACCCCCCCCCCCCTCTTTTCCCGCTTTTCCGCTCTTAATCATCCATTGTTCATCCGTCGGTTTGCGCTGTCTTCAATTCGCTCATCTAGACCACATTCCATCGTTGAAATATTTGATGAGCGATGAAACGAGTTTCTTTTTTTTGAATATGTAATGCACCCTTCTGATTTCATCACAATATTTCTTACTCTGCTGTTATCTATCTCCGATTCATCACCTGACTCGAAGAATATTTACATATTAGTTCGTAAATTTATTTTTAAGATAATCTTCGGTATGGATAATAACTTCTGGCCATTAATCGAAGCCGTATTGCTTAGAATGACTTCTGGTCATCAATTGATGCCGTATCGCTATCTTTCTTCTATTCTTCCTCTCCCTCCCTCTTTTCCTCACCCTCCCTCTCTCTGACTAGATGACGATGATCATTGGGGTCATTCCATCAGTATTTATTGCATCTTTCACTGTAGTTTTTTTCTTTTCCTTTTCATTCACTTTCATTTTTACTGCTGATTTAATCAACAAGGAATTCATTACAAATAAATGTCTCTCCATATTGGTTCCACTTTCACCTGAGTGGTATAGTTCAAAGGTCAAATGAAGGTTAGGGCTTAAACTTATCTCATGCTCATCGATTACGTTGAGGAGTCGATCGAGCATTTCTCCGCTTATGATGAGGATCGAAATTTGCTCCTTAGTCCTGGTCTTGATGGCGATATTCGACTAGATGGCTCAACAGAATTAAGTTAACGAGTGACGTTTTTTCTCACTTAAACTCATCTACGCAACAACCAATACACGACGATGAATGCTTACTTTGAAAACCCTGAACAGCTGTGATTTCATCGGTTTTGTCGTTGTCTCCATCGATGTAGATGGCAAATTTTCCATCCATTGCCATCCTGAGCTCGCCGCATCCAAGCGACGCCGTATAGACGTCGCAGCGGATCTCCACATCTTGTTGGCAGTCTGCCGCATTCTTGCTTTCCATATTGCTTGAAGAATATTTGCATATTAGTTGGTAAATTTATTTGTAAGACGATCTTCGACACGGAGAATGACTTCTGGCTATTAATCGATGTCATATTTTATTGTATGTGTCGTGGAATTTCTCCGGATGAAGGAAGTTTCCTGACAATAGTTATCGCTTGCGTCGTATAGATTCGTATATATATACGAATCTATACGACGCATAAATATAAATATATAAATTCTATATATATATATATATAGAATTTGTTGTTGTTCTTCGTATCTTTTGTTGTGTACGTCGTAGAATTTCTCCGGATGAAGGAAGTCTCCCGACGATAGCTCTCGTTTGTGTCGTATAGATTCGTATTTATAAAGGATTTGTTGTTGTTCATCAGCGAAGCATGCAAATTGCATGATTGCAAGCTGAATGATGTGGAACACGTTGAAGTGTGTATGGTGTATACGCTATTATTCACTAATTATTGTTGTGTTGTATAGCGGTTGGAAATCATTTCGCTCATCCTTTCCACATCAAATGTCATGCTAATTCATCAATGCATGCAAATTGCAAACTGCATGCAAACTGCAATGTGAATCCTGTGAAATTCTAGATTTATTTAATTAAATCGGTGAAAAAATTTCATTATTTGAACGAATAGTTCAACAATTCTCTCACGTAGTTTTTTTTT
>JAARMF010001408.1:32271-43831 GCA_022844705.1 Toxascaris leonina
TGACGTACCATCCTTAGGCTACAATCGCATGAAAAATCGTGTGAAATGTCATCGTGCAGCCGTCTACTGAAACAACGGCAGCACGCTCATCGTCGACTTCTAAGATAAACAAACCTATTAGCTAGGTCTACCTCTTTCTGAAATTCTTTCCAATTTCTAAAGGCATTTCTGAAGACGTCACATTCGAGAAGTTGATGTCGGACTACTGATAAAAACATAATACTTTTAAAAAAACTCACCAGCAAATATGATAGTAATATACTTCGTTTTTATAATTATGTCCCCAATAGAACTGACAAAAGCAGAAAATGGTGGGAATTGAAAGAATCTGCGGTAGCTCAGTGGTAGAGCGATCGCGCAGCAATCAGAGTCGAGAGTTCGTTCCTGCCTGTGGACAACAGTTTTCATTTGTCATCAAAAAAAAATACAAATTTATAAATCTACAAAAGTGTCTGTGTATAAAGTTATATGAGTAGAAAAAATACAGCAATTGAAAGCTTTCACTTCTTTTCGTGTAATTCTTAACAAAGAGATGATTCCTTCAAAACTATATTAATAATAAAACTCAACTAATTATCATTTAATTCAGAGAATATAACTAATTCCTGCAATAGATAGATAATCATCTAATAATTCTACAAAATTTTAATTGTAAAGATATGATTTAATTTAATTGCAACTGCAAATGCACTAAACAATTGCGTCTATTGTATCAATAAGATTTCGTTGTGTTGTGCAACAACTAGATTCTTTTACGAAATCAATGCGACAAAATTTACATCCCTTTCAAGAGAGAGGTGAAGAGAAGGAAAAAAAGAACCTCTTCTAATGCCATTGACAAGTTTCCACACAATGCAATCAAAATTCTTTTACACATTTTTTTGCGACAGATAATTGCTGCTTCTATCTTGTTTCAAAATGATTAGTATCTCTAAAGAGGATTGGTCGACTATTAATTCATTGAGCTAAATTTACTTCATTTTGCATCATGGAGAATTTTTGCTTCATCAGTCGATTTTTTGTTTGCGATCATTTTCAAATATATCTGAGCAAGAAAAATTTTTATTTGCTTTGACAGATTTCCCAATTGCACACATAAAAGAAATTAGAAGAACGCAAAGAATAGCAAACAAACATACGTAAATGAGTGTGAATGAAAACCTTTATGGTGATGTTTAGCTGCTAAAATATAATCTCAAAGTCGAATTGATTAATCGTTGTTTTATGTGTAAAAGGTCTTGAAGAAAACGAAAGACTCGAAGGAAGTTGAAGAACTCGAAAGAAATGAGCAAAACCATTTTGTTAAGAATATGCACAGGTGCGTGCATAAATGAATAAATAAATAGAAGCATATTGGTATTAATGATTGTAATAACAGTAATAATAATAATAATAATAATAATAATAATAATAATAATAATAATAATAATAATAATAATAATAATAATAATAATAACGATAATAACAATAATAATAACAACAATGATAACGATAATAGCAATAATAATGATGATAACGATAATGATAGCAATGATATTGGTAATAATACTAATACAAATACTAATAAAAATAATAATAACAATAAGTGCTGTAGGTGGGATTTGCAAATAATACTCGTGAATTTGTATTCATAACAATGTCAGTATCACCGTACTTTTCACCTGGAAACACCTTTAATATCGCTTAACACAATGGGTGAAGTGAGCAGCATATAGTACTGGATAAGTAAAAATTAATTAACCATACAAATGTTGCCATTCTTCATTACCTTGAAGATAATCAAATTTGAAAAGTTGCTCAAATGGTTTTGTTGATCGCAACATCGAATTAGATATGGCTGAAGATTGCGTTAGTCAATAGTGACAAAGCAAATATCCACTGAGTCAATTTCACGAAAGGAAATGAGAGAGCACGATGAATGGAATTGGCGATGAATTCTTTTCAAAAAAAGATTGCTGAATGCTCTTTATCATACGAAGGTCTGAGTAGTATTGTCGCTGGATTCATTTTTACTATAGCTAAGGCTATTCACTTTATTCCTCAGGTAATCGCAATCGAACTTATGAACAAATGATTGTAATAGGATATGAGTTCAAATAAGTCGAAAAATGTCAGTAATAATGATAATAGTAATGATAATGATAATAGTAATGATGATGACAATAATAATAATGATGACAATAATAATGATAATAATAATAATAATAATAATAATAATAATAATAGTAATAATAATAATAATGGTAATAATAATAATGATGATGGTAATAATAATAATGATGATGGTAATAATAATAATAACAACAATAATAATAACAGCGATAATTTCAATAATTCTCAATAATTATACGACAGCGTTTCATCTTCGAGCTGTTTCGCTTGTCGATCAATCGTTGCTTATCATGGCCTATCCATTTGCATTCGTCTACTCCTTGCGATCGAAGAGGAAATGCAGCTAAAGAAAAATACAAGCACCGAAAGTGTTATCATTGAATTGCGTTAATCATCTATCAAATAGAGGAGTTTGTCGAGAAATTGTGCATTTTAATTCTCTTTAAAAAAAGATTAATTTGATGGTCCATTATGTCATATATCATCATCCAAGATAGTCATTGAAACGATATGCAATTCTTTACTGATCACATAAGAAGACGTTGCGCGAAATGAGATTCTTTAATGCTTAGTGGATAAAGCGGTTTAAGGTTTGCACAAATGAAATTCCATCGCCTTAGGGCATATTGTAGATTGCTTCAAGTTTTTTTTTCTTCTTTTTTGTTGCGAAATGCACAAATGTTGCTGATGGATTTGAAGTTGGAGCATTAAAAAAAATTGTTTCATACATCTATCGGATGCCGGTTTCTAATGATGCACATACCTCGAACACGCTTCAATCACGTAATAGATCCGCAAACATGTCTACATTCGCTAAGCAATAAAACCGATCCAGCCGCATTCAATCCCATCACTGTTTCGCGCTTCATCTATCGTCTATATCTAAAGGCTTGTCGATTTGATGCCTTATTCGAATAAGCCGATAAATATTTCAGCTTCTGCTCGTTAGCTTTTCCATCGGCTAAGCTAACATTACTCGAACTTCATTCTATTGTTATTTGTTAAAGCGTGACGGTTTCGATCTTTTGTTTTCAACTTACATGAAGTTACCCATCTAGAATTTACTTGAAAGCAATTTACCTGAACGAATACCTATCAAGAGAAGCCAAAATGCTCTATCAATGATCTTAGAAGAATGTTTTGTATCGCTCCGCAAATGTGTTCTTATTGAATTGAAGTTGATGCCAAGAGCTTCCTAAGCATTATCGGTATGGGCGAGAAATACTTCTTTGCTAAGAAATTGTTTATTAGAGCTTGATTTGAAGAAGCTGATATTAACTGTTATCTCAATTCATGTTGCATAGCTAGATTCTGGGGGTATTTTTTGATGCACGATTAATTCCTTGATGGTGACCTATTTCCCCACAATCGTTCAACACTTAAGTCTAGCCGCAGCGGGTAGATCCTTGTAGCGCAGTGGCTCTTATTAAAGGTTCTGGTCGTCAGTACAATTGCATAACCTTATTTGCTAACTTCTATCATGACTTAGACTGATTTTACTATTTTCTTGAAAAATCTTTATTCGTTCTTCGAATGTGCTTACGATTTTGTGCTGAATTCCACCCTCACTTACAAATGGTACATTAAATAGCCAACAATTAAAATAGCTCTTATAAGCAATCTATGCTTAGCTTATTTATAAGCTTGTTTAAATAGCTTATTATTAGCTTCATTTAAGCAGCTTATTTCTTTCTTAGCTTTCTCTGAGTTGTTTTATGTGCGATTATTATCTCTTGAACGTTTTTCGTTGAATGTTCATCACTAAACAATCTATCGATATTTATAGGGCTAAACGGCGCCAAGTATATATCAAGCGCCATGCATCTTAATGTAAGTTTGCTTTGCATAGTTAATATCCTCTACTTTTGTACGGTTCAATGAGCTTTATTTGAGCAATATTTCTTGAGTTGGTGATATTTTTGTGCACAAAAAACAACCTAGTCGCCTGACGTTTGAGTTTAATTTTTGGAACAGTAAGGAGAGAACAAGGAATAAGAGGAAGGAGAGAAAGAAATGGGGAACGATGAGGCAGGGAAAAGAAGAAGGAGGGAGAGGAAGTAACGTGCTAGAAAATTTCACACGACGTGTGCTTTCATGTTCCAAACTCATGATCAACGAACTTCATAGCTTAGCAATAATAACGATATTAATAATGACAATAATAATAATAATAATAATAATAATAATAATAATAATAATAATAATAATAATAATAATAATAATAATAATAATAATAATAATAATAATAATAATAATAATAATAATAGTGATAATAATAATAATAGTAATAGTAATAATAATAATGGCAACAATAATAGTAGTAATAATCACAGTAATAAAAGCAATAGTAACAATAATAATAAAACTATGTATTACGAATATCGGCCATTACTAACCTTGGAATGCGCCGAATCAGACAGAGATATTTATACTCGTTTTTCGGCTCATTGAGCCATAACCATAGTAACAAGTCTCACACTTGAGTAATTAAAATTACTTCGGTAATACAGGAAAATTGTTTAGAACCGACAAATAGTTATACCTCTTTTCGAAGTTGATGACCTTATGTGAAAGATGGCGTGTGATGTCAAGGGTCACTCTTTCGGGTGTTGAGCGGGGCTAAAGGTCATACTCCGATGTATTTCATAAGAGTTTTGTTCAATCCTGCTGGATAGCATATTCGAAGGATTCATGCAGACACTTCGAATGAAGTTGCTTTGCATCAATAATACGAAAACGCCTACAAATAAGTGCTTTCAGATATTACTATTGTTTACTACGATCGCTTGGTTAAGTTGTTGCGCAAATGCGAACAATCAAACATTGTTCACCGCAAGGAGTAAAATGCCCTCAAAAGTGAGAACATATGCTAGTGTTATTGTGCCACGAGCTCGTCATTCATCATTGAGTCGTCATCGAGCTGCTGGTTTTGCTACGAATGTACAATCACCGATCAACTATAATAAAGGAATCGGTGGACCAAGGTTATGACTATATAGTTTATACGCTGCTAGAGATTTTCACTTTGGCAGTAATGATGAAATTAACACTTAATGCGATCGTTGAAATATCTAGAATACTTACTGGGAAGTAATGGGGATTCTACTCGAGGATTTTATAAGAATGAGCAAAATTATAGCACCGGTCCACGAATGGAAAGTGTTGCAATGTACTGATATGGAGATGAAATCGACGACTGTTATGATCGCGGTGATAATGAACCATTCCCCCTCCCCTCCCCTCCCCTTCCGGATATTCCTAGCATCAAACTATGTCTGTGGACTTTTAAAGTTTATAGCCTTCTTGCTCCCCAATAGTTTCATAATCTAACAGTTTCACTCTTTCCGATATAGATTTGAATTCTATGCTCAGAAGAATTTAGCAACACGGATAAAATTATCTTCCCTCTTTTTTTCAGTGGAGGTTATGATGCGTCAAGAGTAGGCATGAATTCTTTATCAAGAGGTATGAACAGTGCCGGAATGAGAGCCCTTGATTTCGATCCCGCTCTACTCGGTGGTATACGAGGCGCACCTGGATTTTTAATTCGTATCAATCTAGCTACTTTCCGATATGCGTCAGCGCTAGCACGTCAAATTTTGGATAGAGAGATCGTTCGAGCACGTATTCCACCAATAACACAACAAATCGATGAGGTTATATTATATGTATTTGTTAATAATGGCTATTTGCATAATCGAAGCATAATTGCCTTTACCTTTGATACCTTACCTGTCGATGATCAGTGCACGATCCTTGCTTCAATCGACAGCACAGCGATGATATTTCGCATGATTCGTCATGCAACAATAGCAAAAGGATGGCAAGTCATCCGCTGGGTAGACAGAACATGGCGTTTGCTTTCACCCTGTCATCTGGCTGGATAGATGCAACGAAGAGCGCTTTTGTGCATCATAGTCCCCATCATTGACGAGAGTTGGGCAATAATACCTGGTTAGTCGACTCAAGGCTGTACGGCGCGACAATGTTCTCACCTAGGGAGGAAGCATAATAAGGTGATAAGGCCGCATTAACGCAGGGAAATGGAAAACAGCACTTGTATATGAGGCTGAAATGGGTGAAGGTGAAAAAAACGACAGTAAAAAAACTCTGAAGTAAGCCTCAAATATTCTCTATAAATAATGACCATTTCCTCGCCTTCGAGAAAATCTTAACACTACCTTAGGTGGTGGCTGATGCCATACACATGTATAGAGTAACTCAGGATCATAGGAAATTGATGCCAGCCCCAGTGGAATAAACTCTCTTCCTCGTGTACCACAACGGCACCTTCCAGAACAATAACCGCTGGCAAAGCAGAGTTCAGCTTAATCGTTTGGCTTAAAGGGCTCGGCTTAGCGTAATGTGAGGTGACTCGATTTGCAAACTCCGAAAAAAGCACCTTGTGGCATCATTGTTTGATTTAAGTACCATCGCAAGCCTCTTTATTCCGATGCTTCCGGTCGATCGCCATGTATGACCGCATCCGGTTATCATGCATTACATATATATTTCCAAAAAGTATAGTAACAGGAAAGAGTTTGCAGTAAAAAAGCATGCATCTTCAAGCCATTAATATGTCTGGAAATGGTTGTTAAGGAACGACAGGAGGGACGAAGGTTTGCACGAGGAGCTAAAGAAGGGGATTTGCCTATGTAGCTAAAGCTTCTGCCATAGGATGTTTAAGCTTGAATGACTTCGTGATGCATGGTTATGGTTAACTGCTTAGAACGTCATGTTTTTGAAAGTTCTTCTTCAGTTATTTTTCTCAGTCATTCCTTCTTACCGTCCTCCACGTCCTCACCCACCCCTTCCACTCTGAAAAAAAAAACTCGCCTCTCTGCCTTGGCTACGTACCGCTCCAGAACTACTAAAATTGCGATAGAGGAGCATAGCAATTGCAAATCACATAGACTATGAGAAACCTTTGTTATCACGTTGTGTGTTTTCTGGTTGCTTTCACCGTTAATCAACTAAATAAAAAGGTAATCACTAATCAAAAAAACGAATGTTTCATATTTTAGATAAGAGGAGAAATAACCGTTTGTAATATATATGTCTCTTCATATCGCCCTCCATGCGATGTGTCTGTCTATCCGATACCAAACAATCGAATTGTCCTCTCTATACAAGATATGGACCTTGGGTATGAACTTTGACCTTTTCTATCATTTCTATATTATTTGCAATCTTTTCTAATTAAATGCTCTCAGTAATTTAGGCTATGCAGTTAAAAGTTATTACACAAGCAAAATATGTCGATTCTTAAGGATTTGGTTCCATTGCCAAAGTGCTTCTCTTATGATTTCATGCTTAGGTATTCTTGTTCTATATAATAGTCAAAAATGTGGCCAGATTTGAATGTGTTGCATCATTTTCTTTCTTGTCCCATCCCCTCTCCTTAGCCCCTCCCCCTTCCCTTTCCTCCTATCCCCCCTCTCCCCCGCCCCTCCATCTTCCCCTCCTTGTCCTCCCCCAAAGAAATGAGGAATGACCGTCGTCTATTTTCACCACAATGCTTGCTTGTGTTAGTGCGCAAGAAATGTCGATGCATCAAGAGCAACCGATCATTAAGCAGCTTTGCATTAACGCTACAACTTTATTCCCTCACGTTGTCCAATTGTGTTACCTGTAGGAAACGAAAGGTATGTAATTCAGTGGTCAACACCTAAGCCCACCCTTTATAGTAAACTTAAATCACTTGGATATGTCGGTTGTCCTATATTTTGGTTAACTAAACCTTCCTATACCTCAGTTCATGGTCAACTTAAACCGAATTCAATTCTACCAACTGACGTATGAGGAATGGTGCATCATTTATTAAAGCTGCTTACGTTCAATGTTACAGATATGCTTTATTACAAAGGCAATATTTTGTAGGGTAACAAAGGTATTATCGTAATAAAGGTATCACCAGCAAAGGAAATTGAAGTGGTGATTGAAGGCATAGGCGAGCTATAGTGCAAGCGAGGTTTAGCAAAAAGCTTTACGCTTTTCTTTAAAGATTTTCATCGTAGCTTTGAAATTTGCCAGCAAATAAGCATCGACTGGCGTTTATGCTCACGAAATGACGTCAAATGACGTCATGTGACGTCATCTCCAGAATCTCGAGTAATTTCAGCGAACTTTGCATTTTTCTCTGTATGCTCAATGTAGGGCTACTAGAGCAATTGTTAATGACTCTCAATGAAGATCACCAAAAAAAGCGTTTATAATATCATCCTTACAGGATAACTGGAAACTTGGACGGTACTATCGGACTTCTTTTAATACCAATTCCACTCTGTGGTATTGTACATGTGAACTTCTATCATGTGAGTTCTTGTTTCAATTCACAGATATGCAGTTAAATATGCTAACGTTCATAGAAGAGTTATGGAGATTGCAAAAACGGCAAACCTAAAATTCGAAAAGGATGCACCTGAAATCAGAAAAGGATGAACCTGAAATTAGAAAAGGATGAATCTGAAATATAAAAAATGGCAAACCAGAAATGATCTTATGAAATTCGATAATAAATTATTTGAGAAAACAGTTATAAGCTCGAAATCAAACTTCATAACTCCTCATCAGTTTTCTCATATTTTTGTTGGAAATCTTACAAGTGCAAAAGAAAAGATATCACGACAATATAGTAAGGTGGTACAGTGATATAAAGATACAAAGGCAGATGTAGTTTCATCGACCGCCATATCGATACGGCTGACAACTATGTCCATATATGGCTGTTATGATCGGATTTTTGGAACGCCTAGTGGTCAGCCTATTGGCGATCTGTTGGGAAATCAGCGGACAGTCGAAGTCGGGTCTCTTCGCTTAACGNACAGTCGAAGTCGGGTCTCTTCGCTTAACGAGCGAGCGCATAGGAACATGACTAAGATTGCATAACAAAAGAGGAAACAATGCTTAAATTGAATGGTTTTGCGCTAACGAAATGCGGAAGCAACGAATTGGAATATTAACTTAAAAAGCATTTCAGCGGTATTTTGAGGATAAACCTAAGAAATCTTTTATTCTCTTCATTCGATTTTGAGTCTTTTTTACTTCTGTCTTCACGCTATAATCCTATTGCAATTCGAAGGGAATTTAGGGTAGCGCGTTCATTTTGCTGAGAGATATCTCGTCGTATTATTTATTCTTCTTATATGTCCAATTTCTTTTTTTTTTTGTAAAGTCATTTATTATTCTATTTATTGAATTTTATTTATTATTCTATTTGTTCATTTTATTTATTATTCTATTTATTGAATTATTTGCTGTTAGTATGATGCTTTTCCTTTGAAACAATTGAGGAAATTTTTCAGATTTTCAGGCGTAGTGTTAAAATTGTGCTAGTCGTACGGAGCAAATCTTTGAATGCAAATTTAAGCCGTCATATTTCGCTATCTTCAGCCACCTTCCGCAACCTCTAGTTCGACCAGCATACGCGAAATTTGAAGCTAGTCCTACCCAGATTTGAAGCTCTCGATGAGGAAGAAAAAGCAGCGAAAGGAAATGTGTTCATCCGTCTTTTTCCTTTACCCGCCTACTCTCCTAGGTGATTAGGTCGTAAACAAGTACAGCAATTCAAGCATTGGAAAGGGAGATCTACACATCAGCGTTGAGAGGAACTCTGTGTCATTTTATATTCGGCAAATAGTACTAAAGATTTTCAAATAATGTCAACAAATTAGACGTTTGATTTATTCCTTAACATTAAATTTATTTACAGGTATCACTTAATGTTATTCTATCGGTAAATATTGGACCTGATGGATTACCATACGTTAATGTTGATAGTTGTACTGCATGTATTGGATATGTGGATCTATGCATTGAATGTGGTGGACTGATTGGAGCAATTGCTAACCTTCCCTTGTTTAGGGTTCGTTTTATACGCGGTTCTTGTTTCACATTTTAGGGATATGAGGTGGGGGTGGGGGGATCCGGGAGGGTAGGGAGCTCTTGATCGGCTCAACCAGGTGCATTTACGTAGCGGGGAGAGGAGGTGAGAGGGGGGAGGTTAAGCCCAATACCAGTACAGATCATCTTATATGTGTGATTTACCTCCCACCCGCCGACGTTTCCGCTAAGCGCAAGCTACTTTCTTCGAAAGATATCATTAAGTTGTTGCATCGACGCCGTTGCTATCACCTCTGCCCTCTATATGAGAAGAATTCAACAACTCATTCACTAAAAAAGAAAATGAAATTGAAAGTAGTGTCGGGATTGCTTTCCTTTCGCATTCTTCCTCCCTCGGCCAAGAGATTGTTGATTGGCATCTACCAATATTGCTACCCATATATCGAAATAGCTGGTGGAGAAATACCGCGCACTGTCGTCAATTTGAACTCCATTGGAGCAGCTGCTCGTTATTCCTTTAAAATTCTATATATATTTGGTAGCGTAATCCCATTAGCAAAGCTTTTATGCCATATTAGCATTGATATTCCAATTACAGCATATGGCCGAAGAGCGAATACAACAAATGGTACCAGATCGTTTATGCGGTATGGTACCACAAATGGTAAATGAACGAATCAATCCTCTATTCAGACGATTACCACGTGGTATTCCACTCACTCAAATGATTTCAATGTTTAGCAATCTTCTTGGCGGAAATGTTCCACCAATCGTAAGTTTTGAATATTTTTCTGTCATTGTTATGATGATCCATAATCACTTCGTAACAATTCCTCGTATATTTGCGGCAATTTCGGCTTTTACTATAGCTAGTTAGCTATTCGATGATCAATTGCCTAAGGCAATTTTCCTATGAAAGTCAGCTAATGTGTTGTGCCATCGATCGGTACCTCCATATACGTAGATTGTTGTTACTTTATTGATGATACTTCTGTGTATCTCTCTATGAAGGACAAGACAGTAATTGATCGTCCTTGAGTGTTTATTTGGTGGGCGTTCTCTATCAGTTAATCGAGCACTGATAGAACTAAATGCAAATAAGACTTTATTGGTAATATTCAATAACATTTATGCAATCATATACTCGATTGGGCAAGTTGGACGAATTGGACAAAATTGATCCCTGGCAAAACTGGACAAAATTGACCATGGGCAAAAGTGATGAGGTCAAATTAGATACAAGTTATTTGAAAACATATTCTCAAATTTTAGTGCTACTCACCGATGTGTCAACAGCGTGATAGGGCTGCAACTACGGCAGCTCCAACCGAAGCAACCACAGCTGCGGAACTGTTATCGGAAACAACGGTTGCCACCCCTTCAGCTGACAGTTCTCCTCCACCATCGATTCGCATGAATTCGGCTCGTAGAGCACTTCCATTACCCATATCTACACAGATGAATTTGGTACCAGCACCCGGTGTACCGGCACCTTTGACGTCGATGAATTCTAACCGCTACAGACGTGTGCTGTTTGCAGGACCATCCATTAAGGCAAGCATTTATACTCATGATAGTAAAATTACATTTATTTATTTATTTATTT